>CM023452.1:94460773-94560773 GCA_013339765.2 Haemaphysalis longicornis
ATTGAATAAAAAAAAAATCCAGAGCACTTTCGCCACCAACGTTGTCACTATCTCGGGGGTGCCCGGCCATGCCGGAATCCTCGGAAATAAGCCCTCCCATTTGGCGGCTCGTGCTCCAAGCCAAGCCATGCTCCAAGACAGCACAACGCTTCAGGCTGCCAATATGATCCAAAAGAACACCCGACCACCACCAAACAACACCGAAAGGACTGTCTGGCCTCCCTAGTTAACTACAAACCCATTTCCTCGTCCTATACTCTCGCTCCTAACAAGCCCGCTTTAGACGTATACAAAGGTTTCTCTTCCATAAGTACATTTTTTTTTAATTCTTCTCCGACTGCCGGCACTGCCGAGCATATTATTTGGACATTCCCTCGATTTCAAAACGAGACAGACTCCCCGATACCCTTTCCGCTTACTTAACACCTACGACGAAGAAAAATTTAAAATATCGTGATGCCTTTTTGAATAGATCGGATGCGTGCACAGTTGTTTAAGAACACGAAAGACGAAAAAACTAGAAAGCTTGTCCCGCCTGGTGCACCCTCAAAAACGGATTTCCAAACTTGGCAACTAATCGGATCACCAAATAGTAATTGATGCCACGAAACAAAAAAAAAAAAAAAAAAAACCCTGGTCATCTCCACAAACGTGAAAGCTGGGGAGGGGCGAAGCATGCAGTGTGAGCCGGTGTTTCCCACAGCAAAATCGCTGGTAACGGGTAAGCGTCCATCGCAGAAAAAAGCGTTTCTGGAGCCAACGCGCGCCGTTGCCTCTTCTCTTGCCACACGGCGCGCGCTGATTGGGCGGGCGCCGGAGAAGCGCCGTGGGAGGAGCAATCGCGCGCGTGCTGATTCGGTGGCGCCCTCCCTTGCGTTCAGCCGGACTCAAGCAATTAAATGAGAGACAGACTGGCCGTAAGTTGTCTTCCTGTCACACGCCGCAAATGCTAAAATAGTATGCTTCACAAGAGAGAACCTGGCGTTTGAAACCGATTTTGAGGCGAAATTTAACCTTTTTTTTTGTTATTAAGGCAATAAAATCGTAAATATTCCTGCATTTTAAATTAGTTTAGATCATTGTGATTTATTCTCAACCGGTTTTGTCTATTATACAGTTGTTTTTAGACCATCGTTTCCCAACTTGATTTACCGGGTCGACATGAGACGACGACGACAGGAGACGCCGACAGCCCGAGCCCCTAAGGGGCTTCGCCCTAAAAATCATGCACCCCTCCGTCTAAAGATGACGATGGTTGAACGCGGAGCTTTCTCGCGAGGGATTCCTTGGTTGTCCTCTGAGTTCGGACTTCGACTCGCTGAGCTTTCGCTTTGACTCGCGCGCAGTTTGGACTTTTGATCGCAGCGGTTTTGACTTTGACCCTGGTCATTTGATTTCGCACAAAGAAAGCTTCGCGTTCAACCATCGTCGTCGTAGACGGAGGGGTGCATGATTTTTCTGTCTAGCTTCGCACGTCCATGCACCCCTCTCCGAATCCGTACTGTTTCGACCTCGTCGGAATGGCGCTATCTTATGGAGGTCGGCTTTGTAACGCCGGGGCTCAGGTTCGATTCCGACTACGGGAAGCGTTTTTTTTTTTTCTAATCAGCCACGATCGTCATCACCGTCAGAGAAAGCTGGCTTTCTTGCGGTGCGTTTTTGGCGCGATATACGCCTGCAGTGAGACGTCGACAGCTTCGCTTTTTTATCCAGGTTACTGAAGTTCTAGTAAGCCCTAATCCGAGAGCTCCTTCGCCGTCCACGACAGATTGTTTCGGGGGAAAGGGGCGGTGGGATGTCGTTGGAATGCCTGGCATGTCGGGTGCGATTCACGTACACACGTGTTGAGCAATGTCGAGAAAAAGTTGGCATTTCTGAAACGCCCCCCTCGCACACTTTGCGTAGGTGGGTAATTAGGGCCAGAGACGACACAGCCCGGTTGACCTAAACAAGCCCTGCTTTGAGAGCACCGGAATCTAGCTCCCTTGCTCAATGGGTGTGTTCTGTGATGTCTCCCCCCGTGTTTCGGCAGCCGACCGAGTGAGAGGGAATGACCTTCGTGACTTTGGGCGCCGTCTTCACTCACCGAATATGCGTATATTCTTCATAATGAAGAAAAGCTTGTGCCCGTCTGAACCACAGTCACCCAATCTCTACATTCAAGTGCCGCACAATATCAATGAATAGTTTCTTCTTTCCTCGCGCGATAGCAATTTCGAATTCGCTACCCAGTGACATAGCTTCGTGCACTAACCGCAAAATATTACGCAAAAAAAAACTTGAAATTACCAACCTATATCAGCCACGTGATGCTCCTCCTGAATCGATTGTGGAAATTCCGTTTGCTCTTTTTCCCCTTTTATTCCCCCCAGTCCGTCATGTTTGCAATAGTTTCGCTATTACTATCTGATGTTGATCTCTATGCGTTCTTGTTTGTGTTGTTGTTTTAATGCTCTCCGAGACGATTTGTATGAGATCAAAACACGAGGAAAATGTTTAAGAAAATTTGAGAATATTGTGTCTAAGCTAACTTATATTGGGAAAGAATGGTATATATTTATGCTGTCTACAAGTACGCTTTTCTGTTTATGCTGCTTTAAATTCATAATTCTGCTATGTTATTTTCAAGCAAGAAGTATTTGTCATGTTAAAATTTGAGAACGTGCTTATTCTCTTTTCTGTATGTTTACACCAACTTCCTGAGTAGACAACAAGCATTCGGCACTTAGGCAGACCAGAGAAAAAAATATGTAAAACAAAAGGCAATAAATCTGAATGAATGAATGAATGAATGAATGTTCTTGAACGAAGATGTTTCGCACCCCCCCCCAACCCCCCCCCCGCCCCCCTATGTAACGCCGTCAGGCCTTTAAGAAGTAAATAAACAAATAAATGAAACGAGTAAAATGACTAACGAAAAAGTACAAATGAGTAAAACGTCGAAACATTGGCCGTATGCTGTGACACAGGTGACTTATGTATCGGCCAGGTGTTCATCAGAGTGAGGTACAGACTGACCGAACACTGTGTTTTATCAGTTTGTTCCTCATGTGGTCGACATTTGTGTTTGGGATGATCGACACTTGCCGTCACGGAAACATGTCTTACTCCGCAAAACATTCATACAGACAATGTCCCTCTTCTCATAAAATACCAATGAGAAGTCGTGATGGGCGTGTTGGACGAGTGGGAATTTAACGAAGTTTAAAGGGACCCTGCACACTTTTTCCAGCTTTTTTCGAAATCTTAAATGCTTTCAGAACGTAGTCAACCAACACCTCCAGTATTTAGATTAAGGGGTCGCAGAGTACCCCAGCCAAAAAATTACGGCTTTGCCTGTCAGGTAACTTAAAAACTTGTTCAAAAAAAATTCTCTTTCCCGGTCTGGGGTTCTTTGACCGCTGGTGTTACGTCATTACAGCGGTGTGTAGCGGCTATTGGCCGGCTTGCTTTAGTTCCAGCAATAAACGCATTGGATAGCCACTTTAAAACGAAAGCCACAAAACCAAAGCAGAAACGCAAGGCGGATCTTCAGCGACGAGCGAATCACGCAGTGCCGCTCCGTGCTCGCGATAACTGGAGCTTTCGCAGACTTCCAGACGAGAAGGCAAGAGTGAGAGCTTTTATCGAAAGTGTTGCAGAGTCCCTTTAATTGTGTTGAATTACTTGGTATCCAATAGGGAAGGAGTAGCTTCTGTGAAATGAAATTTCGCTGATTTTACACTTTACTTAATCTCGTATAACGGTAGCTGAGTAGCCTCATTTGCAATCAAGAAGCGCTGACGGAATACTTCGAAGGTGTGCTTAAACCCGCACAAAATGCATACGTATACCCGCAGGAAATTTTAACTCGGCGGGAATTACTTGGAATAAGATGACCATCTTGACATTGCGAAACACTGATGGCACTAGAATTTTAATCGAGACAGGCAGCATTTTCCACATTATGAAGCAGATAGTAGACGCGCACATGCGTCACAGAAAGCACTTAATCTACCCTCGCTTTTTTTTCCTGAAAAAGAAAAAAATCCCAGAGTAGCACTGTCACCCCTGAAGACGGTGTAGTCACGACCACAGATTAGTTCAAGCAGCTTTTGATATAAGGAAAATCAAAACTTTTCAGACGTTTGACGATTTTTATGGCTTCAGATGAGGGGTTCATTCTCGACTGCTTGTACTTTAGTCTTTCGGAACTTTTCCCCGGCGACAACGTTTTGCCTCTTTGGCTAAAGTTCCAGAGGCGGTTTGCCAAATGCCTTTCTGCACCAGAAAGCTGAAGCGATTTCAGAGTACTGTTACGTTATTGAAATATAACGTTTACGTTACGTTGAACGTTTGACGTTATCGAAATATTATTGAAGGCTCCCTACCTATAGACTGATGATCGAAGGCAGGAGATAAGTTGCCCGTGCTTATTGCCGGCCAATTTCTCTAATTATCTGGCGGTTGAGATTACTGGAAAACGTTACAGGTTGTATTCACGGGCGTTGCGTGGCGCGCATTCCAGCAACATGCATGTGTGTCGCCTTAGCAACGGGGACGCGCGGCCACCATCATGGCGACACACGCATCAGGCTGTACCACCGAGATCAAAAGCATTACCTTGGGGAGAAACACGGGTTTATGCTTTTAAGCGACGTACCGCAAGTGTTCCTCTCCCGGCGGAATGCGCCCTCGGCTCTCACGTGGTTCCGCGCGCGCGTATTCGATTACGGAGCCAGCGGGTAGGGCGTAGCCCGAAAAACCCATTCCCGTGCCGTTTGAACCCATTCTAGAAGAAACACCCTTCCCATTGACCCGTCCCGTGTGCGCCCGTTCCCGAAACGACCTTCCAGTTTGGGCGGCTCCCGTTTCAACACGCTCCCAAAACGCCCTTCCCATTTGAACTCATACCGTTTCAACTCATTCGATTTTCTGAAAGTATGCGTCACCGTTTCTGAAAGCGCTCCCCTAAATGTGCACCCAAAGAACGGGCCATGCATTACTGTAAAAACTTCTATGCAGCAAGTTATCTGGAATTGAGCATATGCGGCCAATACGTCCAGCCGATAAAAGTTTGCGAATGCCTGACTCCGACAGTGTACCCTTGAAGCATTTTGAAGAAGGAAATGCTTCCGCATTTCTCGTTCGTCTGTCTCCTGTAGGCAATCAGAAAAATTTGTTCGTTCATTCGTGGCTCTCCTCAAAAAAGAAATGATCGTGTTGAAACAAAATATGCTGCCGAAAGGCTTCTTTCCAGTGTTCGTAGCGGTCACCGTGCACGGCGAACTAATTAGTCAAAGCCGGAAATATTTCGAAGTCAAAAACTTGTGACGGAACATCCTGCATTGTAGCGGGTTCAAATCCAGGAAGTTGCACGATTATTTTTTTTTAGTACTCAAGAAGCGTGCATGCACCCCAGTGGAAACGCAACTACTGGAAGGGCCCATTCGACGAAACTGCGTAGTTGCGTATGATGTCTGTCTATGCTGGCATTTCAAAGAAAAGTTCTCAAAACAGCAACCAGTTCTGCGAAAAAAAAATTGAAGCATTAAATGGTTGAATACCTAAATGTTATGTACTATATTTGCTTTTCCACGTACTGCATGCCCACCCGTGTATTATCCGTAAAACGTGCGCGCAAAAGAATGGGGTGTTCTTATTAACGCCCGGATAAAAAATGTGTACGAACCTTGTCCTTCAAGAGAAAATTTCAGCTTTAGACTCTAATAGCTATCCTTTTACAGAGATTTGCATATAAAGTAGACCATTAGACAAAAATTAAAATGGATTGTAAAAACAACTGGTTTGACTCATTCATTGTTCATTGTTTGGGAGGGGTTCCGATAAGACGAACTTCTGATAAGACGAACAAATTATCATGGTCCCTTCGAGATCGTCTTAACGGGAGTTCACTGTATTCGTAAATTACATTGCCAAGCACACTGATGAAAGTGTACATACGAAATTATTTGCGTCCCATTGGGTTATTAATTCGAAAGCATTGCATACGTCACCAAGTGAAACACCCGGCGTTGTTCTACTCGGTTGGCGCGTATAATCCACGGGATTTTCGTCGTCATCAAAGTACAAAGAAAGGCGTGGCAGCGACGGAAATTGGACCTATAGTGACGCATTGTGACAGGCAGTAGGGAATCTAACCATTACTCTACGTCGGTGCCCCATGGAGCCCTGCTTTAGAGGTAGTATTGGCAGAGACAGAATGTACGCACTTAGAGATGAACACGGCAACGTTACGCACAATATGCAAGAGATAATAAAAATCGCAGACTTGGTTCTACATCAGGCTATACACCAGCGACGCTGGAGCGAGACAAAGTACTGAGTCTACCAGCGTTGCTTGCGATGTTCCACCAGTAACGAAAGAGGAAGCAGAAAAGGCACTTCAGGGCACGAAAAGAGGGAAAGCTGCTGGCGACGACGGCATAACCATAGACCTTCTAAAAGAGGATAGAGATATAATTCTACAAAAGCTTGCTGAACTCTTGTCAGTGTGTTTAAGTACTTTAAAAGTACCAAAAGCCTGGAAAAACGCCAACATAGTTCTAATTCACAAGAAGGGAGATAACAAAAATCTACAGGCCCATCAGTCTTCTGTCGGTTGTATACAAGCTACTAGCCGCATAACCGCCAGCCTATACTTCCAACAACCCAGGGAACAGGCTGGGTTCAGAAAAGGGTGCTCTACAATGTATCACATCCACGTCGTCAACCAAGTAATAAAAAATGCGCAGAGTATAATAAACCACTTTACATGATATATTATTAAACTATGAAAAAGCGTTCGATTCAGTAAGCACCGCCGCAGTGATGGACGCCTTAAAGGACCAAGGAATAGTGAAGACCTACCTACGACTCCTGGACGACATATATGAGGAATGCAGCGGCAGAATGACACTTCACAAGCAAAGTCATAAATTCCCTATCCGAAGGGGAGTGCGACAAGGAGATACCATCTCACCAAAATTGTTGACAGCATGTCTGGAGAGGGTATTCAGAAGGCTTGACTGGGAAAACTTAGGCTTACAGATAACCGGCGGATACGTGACCATTTAAGGTTTGCAGATGACATAGCCTTGCTCAGGAAATCTGCAGAGCAACTCCAAAACATGATTGAGGAACTAAAAACACAGAGCTTCGCTGTGGGGCTAAAGATAAACATGAATAAAACTAAAGTGAGGATAAATAAACACGCTGAACGCGCCTTTTTTAGACTAGGAGCTAGACGAAACACTGGAACAAGTGCCAGAATATAACTACCTTGGCCAGATGGTCAGTGCGGCCCCAAATCACGGGAAAGAAATCAGGCGCAGAATAGGACTGGGATGGGGTACATTCGGCAAGCACTCGCAAATAATGAAAAGTAAGATGCTTCTATCCCTAAAAAGAAATGTATTCAACCAATGCGTCCTGTCGGTGATGACATAGGGAGCGGAAACTTGGCGACTTACTAAACAATTAGAAAGCAAGCTTAGATCCGCTCAACGTGCCATGGAGCGAATAATGTTAGGAGTAACGCTTAGGGACAGAAAACGAGCAACCTAAAATAGGGGGCAAACTCGGATAAATGACATCATTGTTCAGGTTAATAAAAAGAAATGGACTTGGACTGGCCATGTGGTACGAGGAACGGACAATGTGTGGACCGCAAGGACAACACAATGGACATCGCGAGATGGGACTAAAAGAAGAGGAAGACCATTAACTCGATGGAAAGATAATAAGAAAATAAGAAATAATAAGAAATAAGAAAATTCTGAGGCAAGGAATGGACACGGTCATCACAGGACAGAAATGGGTGGAGGTCAATGGGGGAGGCCTACGTCCTGCAGTGGACCCAAATGGGCTGTTGATGATGATGATGATGATGATGACTTTCATTACGAACGATTTGGGGCCGATATGAGAAATAAAACACAAAACGAGTGTACTCCATTCGTGACTACATAGCGCGCCATGGAAGCCCTCATGCTTTGGCGCTCAAAACACTTATGCAGAATTAAGAGCCCTGAAGAATTTTTTTATTCTGCTGTATCGATAACGGTATCTCGCAACTTCTTTCAAATTCTTTAAACTTCTTTTAAACTTATTCGATGTTCTAGGTTCCTTGGCAGCTATTGCATGTTCTTCTTATTTGATAATATTGATAGTGTTCGATGGTCTCTGTGTGCTTTTGCGTTTGTTTCTTTTCGTTTCTTGAGGGCGAATTGATGTAATCTTTGCGTGTGATGTATTCCCTCCCTGTAATAACCCTCAAATGAAGGTTGACAGTATGTTCAAATAAATAAATAAATAAATGAAATCATGCGTAAATTCTCGGACTGGTCATGTCAGCTAACTTTCCTAAAACTGTTTCTACGACAAAAACATTAAACATGCCTCGGTTCAAAGGAAACTCGAGACATTAAAGTTGTACCCTCGATTAAATGGTTACGCATTGCGATGCCAACTGAACTTAGCTGGGCAGCACTTAAAGAAAAGCCTCTCCATCCCGCCCATGGCCGGACGAGATGTGGACGAGCTTTAAACTGCACAACATTTATAGAGCTGAAGGAGTCACCTAAAAAGGAATGGCTAGAGGCATTATTCCGCACATTCCTCAAGTATGGTTCCTCAAGACGTTGCAATAATAGGGCTCCTGCGCTGGGGTTTGGCGGCATGCAGCGCCCCTTCGTGTTCGACACGTCCGGGTAGTACAAAAGCACACGACCCTCGCCGCCCTCCATGTGTTTTCAATTACAAGCCAGAGTGAAAGTCGGTTGTAATTAGTTTAATCGCTTTGTGGCGTGTTTAAATGACTGCATACTGTATGAAATAGCCCTTAAAGTATTTGCAGAGGCTAAACAAATCATATCCGCTAAAACAAGCCGACTTATCGGCTTTCTTTTGAGCGAGCTGTCGCGGTCGTCGCGGCGTGGGACAGTATCGCCAGGTCGGGTGGTCTAACTTCCTGACGACGATTGCCGCTCTTTCTTCTTGCGTGCGGTTGACAAAGGAAAGTTCACGAGTAGCATAAACACGGGACGCTGCTCATCCTATATTCTGGGGTAACTGCAAAAGATTGCTTCAGCGGGAGCATGCAAGCGAACGCTAGAATTGCGCAGCCGACTGCAGCTAACGCTGCTGGCCTGGAACCGCCTTGAAAACGGTGGAAATTTTGTTTTAGATTTTCGCAAACTAATTTATTCTTGCGTAACGTTTTACGCCGCACGATTTACGAACGGCAGGGTACATGTATATTAGCGAGTAGGTGAGGCAATAGCGTCAAATAAACAAATTAAGCGCTTTAGGACGCAAAAAAAAAAAAAGCACCAAATCGCACGCCCGCTGCCTGCAGAGATGTGTACTTCTATATTTGCATGACGTAACACAGCCGCATACACGGCGCGAGGCCCCGAATATTTACATACGATCACCACTGACTCTGTTGGTTATCTTCTAGTGCAGGGGCCGTCGCTGACAGTCTGAACGCCGACACGCCAGTTTTGTCCTCAAATGGAGTTAGACAGCGAGACAAGAACGGAGGACCGGTCGCTTCCAGTTGAATTGTCCCCCATCTTCACACTTCGCCAGATTATTGTCAAATGCAATTCACTGATTTTTTCACTTTGCATTCAAAGCCCCCCTCCCCCTCCCTCCCGATTTGCCGTCCAGCCATCCGCTGTGTTGGCTGCATGCAACTCGGTCGTACCCTTCAAAACGTTGTTGACCCTCATTCTAGCCTATTAAGTGCGAACTGGGAATGTATTATGCAAGAGCGTAATTAAGTAAAGTGAGAGCAAACAAAGAAAGCGAGTGGCCTCTCCGTTCGCCCGACCACTTCGTTTTACGGCCACTAATTTTGGAATCGCAAAACAGATTTCACGCTTCTGACGCTCCTTGCATTTTGTTACTGAGACACGCAACAAAACGGCAAGCTAACGCTGCACCATGTATTTGTAACGGCGACGTAAACGAGCACTGTTTAATGGAAGTGCACGCATAGTGCGCATGTACGCAAAAGAGCGGCGCACCGCAGCAGACGAGCCTGCGGTCCGCCAAACTCGCTGGCTTTTTAAAGCGCGATCATCGCCGATTGCGCCACTCTTCTTTTTTGATCGGCTGTTGTTGAAAAGTAGTTGTCACCTAGAGTGTTATGTAGTTAAAACTAGAAGTTTCACTTCAAATTTCACTTTATACGACCATCGATCGGTGAACCTGCGAGTGGCAGAGCACCGTCACCGTCCCGGCACTTTCGTCGGCGCTGTAAACGTATTTAGCGCGCGTTTTCCCCTAATGCCAAGTTGATCGCCGGAAGAGATCGGACGCGTCGGGGATGGGCTGGTGACCATGTCGGAAAACATTCGGGAGCATCGAGCTCATTTTGCTTCTGCAGTGCCGTGCAGAATGCGCCGTGCAGTGAACAGAGGGCGACACTGAGCCGCGACACCCAGCGCCGCCATCGGGGAATAAGAAAAACACTGGGTCGGCCACCGCTCGCCAGCGCGCTCGGGTTTCGGTTGCTCTCCTGCTTGGCGGCACCGGATCAAATGTAGGAGTAAAAACGGAGACACCGACCAAAAGAAACTTAAAAACTTTAAAACAACAACAAGACATTTCGGCTTCGTTACTGAAGCCTTGTTCACTGAAGCCTTGTTCGGCTTCGTTACTGAAGTTGGTCGGTGTCTCCGTTTTTACTCCAACATGTTTCCCGACCAGACGGGTTTCCGTCAAACCCTCGACCGGATCAAATGTAGTATACGGAATTTTTAAGTTTTATATTAATTAAAACATACTACAGCAATTCTACCGCACCGGGGTAGGAATAGACCGAAGGACGGAACTGTTGACAACGCGTACGGAGGAGGAAAGCAAGCGATATTGACTTTGCATTGCATAGCCAGAACGCAGGTGGAGCCTTTCGTGCGCACGTTTTCACGTTTCCACATAGTTTTTTCAGTGAATTTGTGTTTCCACTAGAAAGCACAAATTAATTAGCTGCTCACAGCATTGGAAAGAAGCCGTTTTGTTCGCATACTTGAAATCGGGCTGCCGCGGTTTCGCGAGTGCGGTGCCCGTCTCACAGGATCGATTGTTTGGGTGTAGTGCGGTGTGTACGCTGCGCTAGTAGCATTGACTTCAAAGCAAGTATAATTACCTTAAATACGCGGGCTCCAGTGTGGATAATGCGGGTGGGAAGCATCGAGAACTGCGCACCAACTGGGGGAGATTTTCGATTGATTGTGCGGTTCAACTCGCCGACGCCAGACAGGCGATGAGGCGCGCCGTAGTGGAGGGATCGGGATTAATTTTGACCACCTGGGGATCTTTCACGTGGCCAGAATCTCGACCACGAGGGCGTTGTCGCTTTTCGCCTCTATCGGAAAAGCGGCCGCTGCGGCCGGGAAACGAACCTGACGACGATTTTCAATTTCACGGCTTGAATTATCGCCAAACATTCCCAGAATGCACCTTGCTCCTCGCCCCTGACAGTTCGTTTCCGCTGGTGCCAGTTCGTCCCCCCCCCCCCCGATAACACGGAGCGAGCAAGCTTTCTTGCTCCGTGCACCAAGTCAACTATCGCCTCAGGAGCGAAAGACTACAACCTCTGTGCCTTCTGTCTCCCTTTCCGTGAATTCACAATGTACACGGGTTTTGCTGCAAGACTACCTCTTCCTTTTTACGGGGTAAGCAGGGCCTCCAAATATTAGAATCATCATAAACTCCGTTTATTTTTTGTTGTTCTGTGAAGTTGCTGTTGTGAGCCCCGTTAAAACGGCAGCTGAGTGTTACATGCCGCATGAATTTTCATTATAAACTCCGCGGAAGACTCATGCACAAAGCAGAAAAACCAACCTTCGTGCAAATACTGCCAATGCGCGCGGTATTCGCTAGGAGGGGAAATTTACTGTAAGCTCACGAGTATTAACAGCTGGCAAACGGATAAACTTTACTTTGACAGCAGCATGCAATCTGATTGGTAGTCATTGCCGTTGTATTTTCTAAAAAAATCACGGAATTGTGCCGCCTGTGAGGCTGTGACCAGCGACCAGCCTTCCCAACTCGGACGATTCGGGGCAGCGAAGGCGGTACCTTTCCTTCTGCGCTTTGTTTCTTTTTAAAGCCTCTCGGTCGATAACACTCCATCCTGTCGCCGTTGCAGCGTATTGCGCAAACTTGAGCCGCTTAAGCGCACCTAACCACTTGATAGAAGCCTTTGCAAGGGCGCGTGCACAGTGCCTAAAGCAGGCGGCCGGCCAGGACGGTGCGCCTCGGCCTACCCAGTGTTGCGCGGAGGCGCGGTAGATGGCGCTACGCCCGTTCGGCAAACTTGACTGCACGGAGCCTCATATGGGACCAGCGCATCTTTGTACTACCCGGAAGTATTGCCCGTGCTGATGATGATGACTATGATGATTATGATGATGCATAAAGGCCTCCCCTTTGAATCAGGGTGACGGCGTGCGCCATCTAGCCTATCTTAGTAGTTTGAATTTAAATTCAATCCCTCAACTCAGATTTCTTTTTCATTCTGTCCTGCCGCTACCCCTGGCTGGGATGACATTTTATCGACTTCCCTGCTTTTTTTCCACCAATACTCTAGCCGCTGCTTAGTAATACCTACTGATGACCAGTTAATGCTTCCATCAACTGCGAAGCCCAGTGCCTCAGGAAGTAGGACTTTCCCCCCAATTCTATCCGGCTGAATCTTTTGGCATCCTATCACTATGTGGTCGATTGTTTCTTTATCCCTGCCACATACAACACATGTCTCATCCTGGGACGAATATTTGCTCCTGTAAGTTCGAGTTCTCAAGCAGCCAGCCCGCGCATCAAAGAGCAACGCACTACCTTTATTGCTGCCATAAAAGTTATCTTTCCGGATCTCTTTTTTGCCTGCTTTGTAGATTCCCAGCGATCCCTTCTTCTCCATCCTCTCTTTCCACATGAGCGTCTCTGTTTCCTTCACTTGCTTTTTAACTGCCCCCCCCCCCCCTTGTTTATTTGCCGCGGTCAAGGTATATTTAGTCGCCAGCTTTCGCGTCCTCTTCCGCCATTGGGTGTCCACACTTTTAAGGTACACGTACCTGTGCACTCTGGCTGCCCAGTTCTTCTCATCTAAATGTCTCAGCCGCTCCTCAAAACGTATTTTACTTTGCGCTTCCCTTGACTCAAATGAAGCCCAACCCATATCGCCTTGTACCGCCTCATTTGTCGCCTTACTGTGAGCTCCCAGTGCTAATCTGCCGACTGCCTTTTGGTTAACCTCCAGTCCCGACAGGATATCTGACTTTAAGCATAATACGGCATTAGAGAACGTGAGCCGCCGGCACCATTACCCCTTTCCAGATGCCTCGCACTACCTCGTACTTATTGTATCCCCAAAGTGCTCTATGTTTCATTACTTCTGCATTTCGTCTCCCTTTCAGTTTGAGGTGTTCTTCATGGGCATTCAGATAGCCTTTTCCTTTATTAAGCCAGATCCCCAAGTATTTGTACTTATTTACTAATGGTATGACTTCCTGTTTAATCCTTATTGGTGTTGTATGCGCTTCCTCGTTAAACACCGTGACTCCAGATTTCTGTAGGTTAAAATGTAGGCAGGTACTGTGCCTCATCACCACAAATGTCGGCCGGTTTTTGGAGGTCTTTCGCATTATCTTCCAGCTTCACTATATCGTCCGCGTACATCAATCCCGGAATCCGTTGCTCCAACAACTCTCCGTTGCTTGGGTACGACAAGTGAAAGCCTAATACACTCTCCTCCAATCGTCTTTCCATTTCTCTAATGTAAAGTGTGAACAGCAATGGCGAAAGGGGGCACCTCTGTTTTAAACCTCTTCGAATGTACACGGGCTCTGTGCCTGTACGCCCTTCCCATGTAATATGCGCCTTGTTATCCTTATATATTGCCCTTAGCAGCCCTACAAATTCTGACCCAATCCCCTCTTCTTCCAGTATATGCCACAACAATCCCCTATCTACGTTGTCATAGGCTCCCTTTATGTCCAGAAACAGTAGCCATGTTGGTCTGCCCTGTACTGCCAAAATTTCGATGGTCTGGTTTAATACGAAACTATTGTCTTCTAAGCGTCGACCCGGACGAAATCCATTTTGCAGTTCCCCTAAAATACCGTTACTTTCCACCCACTTCAACAACTCGGCTTTGATGGCTTGTATAGCTAATCTATAGAGCACTGACTTGACTGTATAATCGGCCTGTATAATAGTGCGCCTTTCCCGCTGGTCCCAAATGGTTGATAATCTCTATTGGGATTCCATCCGGTCCTGTTGCCGTACTTTTGGGAACACTGTGTTCTGCCTTTTTCCAGTCCAAAAATTCGATATTAAATTTTGTATCTGTCGCTCTTCTATTGGCCACCTGTTTCCGGTTAGCCGATATCTCGCGTGTTTGGCCGAAAGTATTTGCAATGACTCTATGTAGGTATTTTAATGCGCTGTCCCCTAGGAGAACGTTACCGTCCCCGTCCTGTATGTGAGTCTGCACCTCTTTAGTCGTCGTTCCCAATGCGTTTAAATGATTCCGGATTTTTTGGGGGGCGCTCTTTTCCTTCTTACGTATACCTGATACCCATTTCTCACTCGCAGTTTTAATATTTGCTTGTACTAGTTTTTGCACCTCAAATTTCTTTTCTCGGTACCGGCTCCACCGTAACTGCACCTCTTCATCCTGATATCTCATTTGTTTTGCCTTTCTGTAAAATCTAGAAGCGCGTTGTCGCTCTTCAATAGCCAGTTTAATTTCCTTGTCCCACCAGCTTCGTAGTTTCCTTTTAGCCCTCCAGCGGTTTTTTTTTAAATGCAGAGCATTTCAGTAACTCACGATGTCACCCGCGTTGACGTCCGTAGTCGTAGTCCGCACCCCTCCCCTACACTATATAAAAAAATACTATCAGGCGCCTGGTTTCGATCCCTCGACCCTGCGGGCGGAACGCAATGTACATGGTGCTCTACCCACTGCGCCACAAAACCGACACAGAATGGGAGGCTACGAACGCGCCTTATATCCTTGACTCATTCAAACTACGTCAAGAAGCTGCTGATACAACGCATTCACTACCACCAACTCCCCAAACACTAAACGTTAACGCAATACACCCACCCCCTATGCGACGCATTTACTCGAGTCCCCCTCGCGGGGAGATGGGCCCAATTTTTTCCTTACTTTGTTTATTTCCTTTTGTACACAACTCACAACCTCGTCATATTCCCACACCTTCGTGGGCTGGGCCTCTAATTCTCTTTCGATTCTACTGACGATGTCTGCTATCTGCTTTTCGCTTAATTTCGGGAGCCCAACCTCAGGTGTTTCCTGCCTAGCCCTCCACTGTCAAATTTCATGATTATACGCCTGTGGTCGCTGCCAAGGCTATTTTCTCATTCTTCATCTATCGTCATTTGGTTAAACCGCTCGTACGTGTGCTCAGAGACCAGGCCGTAGTCTATGCAAGACTCTATTGCCGCTTTGCCACGTTATCTGCCCGTCGCATTTATCTCAAGCCGCTTGCGCAGCGCCCCCTGGGCAGCGCAGGAGGGCTATACGGCAGATGCAAGGGTACACTGCACGATTTATTCTTTCTGATTCAGATTCCAGATCATCCTCCACGAGCATACTACAACAGCTACAGCTAGAACCAGCTCAGAAATGCCGAAATATAGCAAGGCTTAAGCTCCTCTGCCTATTCTTTCACAGGAAAATCGAAAATCGGTTATAACAGTAAAACCTACCTACACGTTACCAATTTATCGCTCGAACCAAATTATTTTGGTGATATTTTCGCCTACACAACTGAACACTACTTCACCGCGATCTCATGTCGTAGGGTTCTCTGAAGAAAATTCTTTTAAACGCTTGTAATCAACATCGCTGCAGTTAACCTGCCTGTTTGGACCGCTAGGACGTCCGCACTGTCTGTGTGGAAAATAAACAAACCTCTGCTCAGAAATGATTAGGGGTTATATGAAACCGTTCCTCTAGTGGATGAAACATAAATAAACCACAGTGACAATCCGCGTGCGATGTTTACGACGCGATTTGAGACGCATCCTTTGATGTAGAGACCGCGACCTTAGCATATTCGATCCCGGCCGCGGCGGCCGCTTTTCAGATGGAGGCGAAGAGCGAAAACGCCCGTTTGGCGAGATTTCGGCGCACGTTAAAGCTTCCCAGTTGGTCGACATTAATCCGGAGCCCTCCACTATTGCGCACTTCCAAGCCCACCCGTAGCTACGGCGCGTTAAAGCCAGAAAATTTGAATTAAATAATACGCTATTCTCGGGAACAAGTTAGAACGGCAATAGCTCATGTACGGCATCACTCCGTCGAAGCGACGGACCCTGGTGTCAACGGGCGCTCGCGTTTTGAAAGGAGATTGGTATGAATGCGTGATATCGCCTGCCTCCCTCTGTCCGAACAAAAGATTTTGGGCACGTGGGCCGGCAACAGGAAACAATTAGCCGAGCCGTTAAAGCCCTGCTTATATTTCTTAGTGACTCCTCTCTGGATTCTCGGCTCTAGGCTGCTACGAAATGTAACAGACTGCGAAATAATGTCTCAGTAGTTTTTTTTTTTTTTGTTATTGACGATAGTCATGTGCCGAAGATTGGACTGTAATCATGTTATTACAACCAGGACAAATTATGGCAAACCAGGACAAAACCAGGACAAATTATGGCAAACACACAACTGGATATCAAACACTTTTTATACTTAATAAGTTAAATGGTAAAATAGATTTCACGCGTTCGGTAAGTGCGTTTAAACAGCACATTAAGAATGTATTGCAGTCACTCGGTCTCCACTATACCAATTGATATTGCCTGCCATTTTTTGTTCACGCAATCTAGCTGAAATTTTCTGGTTTGTTTTTCTTGCTTCCTTTATTTTTGTGAATGGCGTTACCGTGCTTAGCGAAAAATTATACACATGTGTATAGTTATACACTGTGTCATGAGAAATGCATGCACTATCGTTGTAACAATTTGATCAGTTGTAAACGTTTTATTTTTATTTTTTTTTAGGTATCGGTTGTATCAACTGCTTTATATTATGTTGTGAACTTGCTCGTATATATTTTGGGTAGTTATTTTCCTGGTGTTCTTTTACTAGACAAGTTGCTTTAGATTTTTTTTCTCTTTTTTTTTGTGTTGCAAACTTTGCTCTGTACAGATACCCAAACTGTCTATATCTTTTGCGTAAGAAGTACACGCAACGTTGTTGAACTGCAGAGGGACAGAGTCCTCGTCAGGCGATTTAGCCTTTAGTCTCTGTCCCTGTAACAAACTATGTATATTGGTTTCTTACAATAAAGGATTGATTGATTGATTGATTGATTGATTGATTGATTGATTGATTGATTGATTGATTGATTGATTGATTGATTGATTGATTGATTGATTGATTGATTGATTGATTATTCAGCGCCCCATTTTATGTGAGACTCTCATTGGTTTTACTGCTTGTACATAGATCATTTGTCGCTTTCATTGTCATTTCCCATACCTCCCATATTCATTCCTTTCTCTTTCTGTCCCCAGTACCCTCCCCCAGTGGGAAGTAGCACGCACAAGATCATTTTCTCAGGCAGCCTCTTCTCCTTTTCAATAGATATTTACTCTCTCTCTCTCTCTCTCTCTCTCTCTCTCTCTCTCTCTCTCTCTCTCTCCTCTCTCTCTCTCTCTCTCTCTCTCTCTCTCTCTCTCTCTCTCTCTCTCTCTCTCTCTCTCTCTCTCTCTATCGTCTGACGTTTCTCACATAGTTTGTTTGTCGTCGCTGCAGTACTTAATAAGCATATTAAGTCCAAAGAATAACGCAAACAGCTCGTTCCATGTTCAAAACATTCCCAGTGACCCACTACTTGCGCCGCGCGGAATAACATACGGCTGCGGTGACGAGGCACAGCGGCAACTTCCGTTGCTGTTCGTTCTTAAGTTGTTCCCCGGTATAGGATATTTACGCGCGACCACAACTCCAGCTCCTGTCATTCACCTTTCATTCCTAACAAGCTTATCTCACCGAAAGTATAAAAGTGACAAAAAAGGGAGAGGGAGGGGCGCTGCACGTATGATTACGTCACGGTATTCCAGGTCAGCAATCGTCCTAAGACAAAATATCTCCCTGCCTTCACTCACATCCCGTGGCAGAATTTCCCTCCTGCGCATTTCCCATTCCTTCTTTCCGGCTGCCCAGTCAGACCGGAAACGACCTCTCAAAACACCGGTTTAGAACGTCCCCTCGTCTGACTCGCAGACACGCCTTTGCTGAGATAAAAGATAAAAGGCGGAACGTCCGTAACAACCAGCTGCATTCTTCCTTCGCGCTTTCGCTTGGTTCAGTGAACGCCGAACATTTTACCACAAGCTGGCTGGCTTTCTTCAACCTGCGGTGGGCATAACCATATAGTTAATACTACTGGGCATAACAGGCTGCCGCCGCCGCTGCTAATTATGATGATGATCATGGTGATAATGATGATGATAGAGCTGATTAGGAGAAGGATGAGGCATAGAGTTACTATGCATTAGCACGTCTACGATCTGCTTGGTGAAAGAGCAGGCAGTGCGTGATCAACTGACCTAACATTGGTCATGCCGGAGTCGAAGGAACGTACGACCGAGCGGATAATATGCCGCAGCGAAAGTTGCAGCTTACGAAAAAAAGAAACCGAATGTACTTCGACGAAGACCAGACACGACAGTTAAGGCGCCTGCGGCCGTCCATATCTTGTCTACGCTAACGACGGTTTAACGCGGCGTTTTGGTTGATTTGATTGATTTATTATAGGGTTTAACACGCCGACGCAACGCAGGCGATGAGGCGCGCCGTATACATGGCTCCGGGCTAATTTTGACCACCTGCGGATCTTTAACGTGCGCCGAAATCTCGTACACACGGGCATTTTTGCTTTTCGCCTCCATTTCCGCGTTTTCCTTTTTCTTCAAGTATGAACCAACTCGCTCAGCAACAAATTTTCTTAAACTGTAGCTGACGGTGGGCGCAGCGGTTCACCACGAAGGCGAAGTTTTCATAGGCGCGCTCAAAACCATTTCCACGCTTTTCAAAAAACTTATTGTTTTAAATAATCGTAAAATTAATACAATGAGAGTCTCTAATGAGTCTCTCCCAAAATATTAACATGGCTGTTAACTACCAGCCTTGACCTGCGGAATAGTAGGCACAACCGTTCCGGGGAAAATACGCTTTACTTCCTTTTTCTTTCGCTTTAAAACAACCTGTTTTACTTTCCACTTACATAGTAACACACCGTTATTGGCGTTTTTGTGGCACTGTGTTCGAATATACGGCCACTAAAACGTTTCAATCCAAGCAAATGATGAAATGAAGGCGAGCGCATGGTATAATTAGGGTAGCTAGAATGGGCCATTCTAGCCACCATAGTATAATAGCGGCCCATGACGGCCTTGATGTTATCTGCATAGACGCTAGCGCCAGATTCCTCTCTAATCCGGGGGTCGTTAAATAAACACCACATGTCCTAATCGCGCATTCCTGTTTTCTAAATACACCTTCAAGAAGCCACGAAAACAAAGCCAAATCCTTTTTGTGTAATTTTGTAAGAACTAGCCTTTAAAATCCCATTCACCTCCATTCCAGCCATGAAAGTCATTTTTCACCGAACACAAACGCAAAAATATTAGAACGCTTGAAATTTCGCGCTGCACAACGTGAGGAGGGATCTACTAGGGCAAAAAACTGCTGACAGAGTCATCAGTGTGTTAATAAATGTACGTTAGCATTCACATGACAGGATCAAATGGAACTAGAGGCATCGTTGCAATCGCGCAACCATGTCTCGGACGAGCGCCTACGAAAAAACATTTTTTTAGGGTGCCTACGAAAAACCGCAACTGTTGTTACTGTCCGGTACAAAGACAGGTCGCCGCTGTAAAGTTTAAACTAAAACAAAAATTGCCCAGGTTTAACACGTACTATGCCCACACTGCTTTTCTGATGGAGGCGAAGAACGAAAACGCCCGTGTGTTCGAGATTTCGGCGCACGAGGTCCCCAGGTGGTCAAAATGAATCCGAAGCCCTCCACTACGGCGTGCCTCATCGCCTGTGCAGCGCGTTGGTGCGTTAAACCCAAGAATCAAAGTCAATCAGACTATATATGCTCACAGTGCTTCCGGAAAGTTTGCCTTTGCTCGAGGTTTCGCAGCGCGCCACATAGCTGCATCTACTGCATGATTATATTCATACTATCCGATTTTAAAACAGCGATAATATAAGATACGAGGCCCGAAAGTACACGGCGCTGACTGGCAACTGGTGGCCTTATTCCGCGTGCGGCGAAATATACCGGAGGAGAAGAAGGCAGGGAGGCCACAAGGAACCCTGGTAGGAAAAGTGAGTACAACAACGAATATACAAAAACACAAGAACTACACACGTGCACTGAACACGCAGTGAGCACTGCAGGTACGTCAGCGTAACCAGGTTTCGGGGAATGATATAGCATGGCACCAACCACATGGATTTTCAAAGTAGAAATTCGGAGAGTGCATTCCTCCCTGAACGTGCTCAGTGAGGTTGTAATGATGCAAATTTGGCCTATAAGCCTACAAAAAAATTGGTAGTGGATTGGGGTAATTTTCAACGGCATGTCTCAGGCTCTCACAGCGCTCGAATCGGGGCGTAGTACAGCTTTTGCTCTATATAAAAGGTATTGCCCATTGATTTCAGAGGGGCTTGCACTTACTACAGTGCACTCTACTGCTCCCAAGGCCAGCTCTACGCAGCTGATCCAAGCGGAAGTGATCCGTGAATTCGGTGCGCAAAAATATTTCATATTCAGATTTCCGGTGTTTAGCGCGCCGAACTAACATCTGAGCTATGGGGCGCGCCGTGATGGAGCTCTCCTGAATATCATTTTGACCACCAGGGAATTTTTAACCTGCGCGAAATCTCGACGCACGAGCGCTTTCGCCCCCTACCTGGAAGGCGGCCGCCGCGGCCGGGGTCGAACCCGCGCCCTTGGGCTCAGCAGCACTGCGCATAGTATAGCAGCTGAGCCAATGCGGGTCAAACAGTTGTTAAATGCTGGTTAAATACATCACGGTCATAGGGTGCTGCACTGCATCGGGCAACTGTATCACGTTCTCCATGTTGGTTTGTTGCATGTGGAACTGTACATATACGAAATTACTTATTCTTATGCGTATTGCGCGTTATGCGCTTAAAATGAGGTCACGGTACGCGGCTTTTATGTCACGCAGTCTCCGAGTCGAGTAGTATTAACTCTATGCCGAGTCGCGCATTGCCGTTGGACAGTGATGTCGCGCTCCCTGACGGAGGACCGAGCGCTCGCTCGGACTGTACAGAATCACTTTTATCTCTCTGGCGGAGGATTGGGTTCCGTCGCCGACGCTATCGAGACCACCTTGACCGTCGAAACTGTCACCTGCAGCGCTGTCGGACGGTACTGCGGGTAATTCCTCACCAAAGCACTGAGAACATTTTGCTGTCGATTTTCTTCTGTGCGCGCGATCAATCTTGTTCGACGAGTCTTGTATTCATATTTCAGGACAAAACCAAATCGATTTTGCTCGGTGTTGTTCAGCGTCACCTTTGCCTATTATTTTTCAAATTACTGGATCTGCAGAGCTTTGAAACATCCCACCACTTTTACGGTTAATCTCACCAAAGTTGTGAAGTTTTCAGCGATGTACTTTTCCGACCGTTCGTACCGAATATAAAACCCCCCTTACCTGGCGGCCCTATGAGGTCGTGCAAGAGAGTACAATCTTCCCACCCTCCGCTCGTGCTTAGGTTGAGGGGAGGGGAGGGCCGGCGGCCTCCCTCGTTCTTTCCAGCTATTCGCATGCACCAGTACAAGGACCAATGCTACCGCCAAAAAGACAAAACTCCAGCTGGCTACCCCGGTCACCTTTTGCCAGACCCGAACCCCGTCTTCACCGCTCAAGCGAAATCTTCATTACCAGTCTCCTTACAAAAGCCATCGCAAATTGTTCACCGCCAAACTACCTACACGATGTCCTTATTCCCATACCAACACTGCACCGGACTTTGCAACCCTGGGTCGGAATTGTGAGTTGTGTCCGTTTCTAAAAAGTCCATTGCCCGTCCGTTTCAGTCGTGGGTGGTTGCGAGGACTCTGTCCAATAGATGTGCTGCGCCATATTCGGTCGTGAGTGAGTGAGTGAAACTTTATTGAAAACTCATGTTAATGCACATGAGGAGGAAACCTGTTAAGGCGCCAATACAGGCCGATGGTTAGTCTTCGGTAGAGGGGTTCATGGACATCCCAGGAGCGACTCGATCCAGGTCCCGGACACTCCCGGTGGTCCCCTTGGCGCTGCTCCTGCTTGACGGCCGTTGTAGCTCCAGTGCTGCGATGATAGTGTTGACCGCCTGGAGCTGTATGTCTAGGTTAGCGCTGCACTTGTCATCTTCTATTTCCTGAGGAAACGTTGTTCCCGTTACTGCGTTGTTGCATTGCCTTAAGATATGAGCCAGTGCAGCTCTTTGGTCTTTACATAGGCGGCAGATGTCCGTTTCGTACACCTCGGGCATACGTATCGGGCAAGGGCTGGTGTAAGGACAGAGTGTGTTTATAATTGTTGGTAGAGGACTGCTTCCGCTCGAGTTAGGCCCGGGTGTGGAGGAGGCATGGTCCGCCTGCTGAGTCGGTACCAGGTGACAATCTCGCTGTAGGTAGTCATGGGTTCCTTGCCCGCGTTGTACGATTCCGAAGTATCAGTGTCGACTTCTGCTGCAGTGCGGTTGGTAAGATCTCGCGCTGCAGCATGGGTAGTCTCGTTATGGTTGGTTTTCCCTTTACCAGAGATGTGGGGTCCCATGTGGGCGGGAAACCACTTGAGGTAGATGGCGAGGTTGCGTTCCCGTACTTGAGAGTGAATATGGGCAGCAGCCGCGCACACATTTCCCCTGGCATAGTTCATTATCGCTGACTTGGAGTCGCTGAGGATTGTCGTGGTCGTGGGAATTGTGATGGCCAGGGCGATAGCCATCTCTTCTGCTTGCGTTGCACTTGGAGCCTGGATGGATGCTGCGATCTTGACGTTGCCCGTCGTTGCCGCGATCCCTGTGGCTGCGTAGGTGTTTCTCTGCTGATACTGGGCCGCATCTATAGATATACAGCCCCGTTGTCGTTGGCGTGAAGGTCGATCAGAGCTTTTGCCCTGGCCAACCTCCTTTCCCGGTTGTGCTCTGGGTGCATATTTCGCGGGAGCGGGGGCACCCCAAATTGTTGGTGTATCTCCTCCGGTATCTTGTTATTAGTTGTCTCTCTTTCTCTCGTGGGTACGAGGTTCAGTCGATGGAGAATGTATCGACCAGTTCGTGTTGCTGATAGCCTCTCTAGCTGTGCAGTTCGTTGCACCTCCGTAATTTCCTCCAGAGTGTTGTGTACACCTAGGGTGAGAAGCCGTTCAGTGCTGGCACTCTGGAGGAGGCCTAATGCGAGCTTGTATATTTTGCGCATTGCTGCATTGAGTCGGTCCTGTTCTTGCCGTCTCCAATTGTGGAACGCGTCTACGTAGGCTATGCGACTGATGGCAAAGGATTGTATAAGTCGCAGCGAACTTCTCTTCCTCGTGCCTGTTTTCCTGTTTGAAACGCGTCGGATATGTGACTGATGGCAAAGGATTGTATAAGTCGCAGCAAACTTCTCTTCTTCGTGCCTGTTTTCCTGTTTGAAACGCGTCGGATTAGGTGGGATGCAGATATTGCCTTTGATGTGATCTTGGTGACCGTGGCGCCGTTACCGCAGCCGCGCTCCAGTAGAAGCCCCAGAACTCTGAATTTTGAGACCTCTGGGATTGTTTGCCCCTCCTTTGTGTGCACCTGGATGTTATTGGGCATAGTCTTTCTTTCTCCCACCCTTTGTATGATCAGGAGTTCTGATTTAGCTGGGGAGCAGACAAGGCCCGACCCCTCGAGTTGTTCCTCTATGGTATCGACCGCTTTCTGTTGCGTGTCTTCAATGTGACCGTCGCTGCCTCCCGAGACCCAGAGGGTGACATCGTCGGCATAGATGGTGTACCGAACACCCTGCACTTGATCGAGGCGGTTGGCGGCGCCAATCCTGACCAGATTAAAGAGCTGCGGGGAGATGACAGACCCCTGCGGGCCCCCCCCCCCCCCCCCCCCCCCCCCCCCCCCCCCCCCGCTGCCCAGTTGCTTTTCGGGTAGTTCCAGATGACCCGCGCAGATCTGAGTGCAGCGCTCAGTGAGGAAGTCTCTGATATAATTGTATGTGCGTTTGCCCATGTTCAGGTGGGACACCTGGTGAAGGATTGCAGAGTGTCGAACCTTGTCAAATGCGCTTTGTAGGTCAAGTCCTAGTATTGCTCTATTGTCTCTGGTGGAGGTGTTATCCACTATTTCGTGCTTGAGGAGCAGCATTGCGTCCTGGGTACTCAGCTTTCCTCGAAAGCCCACAAGAGTGTTGAGATAGAGTGCGCTGTCTTCCAAGTAGCGTTGCCAACGATTGAGCAATACATGTTCCAAGACTTTACCTACACATGAGGTAAAAGAGATGGGCAGTAGATGTTCGATGCTGAGCGGTTTCCCGGGTTTCGGTATTAGGATAGTGCGAAGAGTCTTCCATTGTCGTTGGAGACAGCCTTCGCGCCAGAACTTGTTGTAATACCTCGTGGGTGCCTCGGTCGCAGGGCCGTTGAGATTCTTGAGTGCCTTGTTAGTGACCCGGTCAGGTCCCGCTGCCGATTTACAGTTGAGTTTCCGTAAGGCCGCTCGAACTTCCCACACCTCTATATCGCGAACTAAGTCCTCGTTGACGTTTCCAGCGTATTGTGGGTGATTGTCTGTAGGTGTTGTCGGCAGGTTCTTTTCGTCCAGCCGGCGTTCCTCTTCACTTTCTCCCATTTCTACCACGGCTCTGTGCAGGATTCGATTGAGCGTGTTGTGATTGTGACTCTTTGTCCTGGTTTCGTCCAGCGGGTGTTTAAGTAGGTTCCAAGTCTTGCTCATGTGGAGCTGCCCGTCGGCTGCATTGCAGACTTCGTGCCACTTCTGGGTGCATAGTACCTTACAATGGGCTTCTATTTGTCTATTAAGGATTGTCACCTTCTTGCGGAGTCGACGGTTCGTACGCTGCGTCTTCCAGCGGGCCTTTATAGATTTCTTGGCATCAAGAAGATGGGCCAGGCGACTGTCCACCTGTGTGATGTTGTCGTCAGTCTCTATTTCTTTGGCTACGTCCGAGGTTGTCGGCTTCCAGCCAGTCAGGGCTCGGTCGAAAAAGACACTCCGATCATCATCAATAGCAGCCTACTCAGGTTCACTGTAGGACGAAGGCCTCTCCCACTGACTTCCAACAGCTCCTGTCCTGCGCCGCTCGAGTCCACTGTTGGCCACTGAATTTCCCGATTTCATCCCTCCATCTGGATGACGGCCTTCCCCTTCTTCTAGACCTATCTCATGGTATCCACCCTGTTACCCTCATTGTCCGCCGGTTGTCAGTTCGTCTCACTACATGGCTATCCCAAGTCCATTTCTTTCTTTTTAGACGCGACACTCAGAGCATCTCTTGTCGGCGGCCCTGTCCTTCCTGCGTGCGTCCGTTGTTGTCCGCGCGTGCGTCCGTTGTCCGCAGCCACTCTCCCGCTCTCCTCTCCGATAGCGAACACACTCTCGCGAGGGGCATTGGACTGGATTCAATTGGGTTGGCTTGGCTTAGATTGTGTTTGGATTGGATTGGATTAAAGTGGATTGTGTTGGATTGTGTTGCGTCATAGCCGCGGCAGACGCACTGGCGCCGGCGCGTGCCCAGGTGAGAGCGTGTGCGGCCTAGCGCGCTCTCACTCCGCCGGTGGGCAGCGCTGCGCGCGGTGCTGCGCATGTACAGTACTCTCTCTCTCCGCGGTTTCCTCTCCTTCGAGCGCGCTGCGCATATATAGTGCCTAGAATATAACCGGTGTGCCGCTCTCCGGCGGCCTTTCGGTCGACGGTTGCTCTCCGCTTGCGCTTGAACCCCCTCGGCGTCGCATCCCACCAGGGTTTTCGCGATGGGAGGTGGGCGTAATTTTTATTTGAACAATGATATCGTCAACCCTAGTTTGCTCTCTGGTCCAGGTAGCTCGTTTCCTGTCCCTGAATGTTACTCCTAACGCTATTCGTTCCGTGGCCAGTTGAACCGACGTAAGTTTGGTTTCTACTTCTTTTGGAAGGCGCCAAGTTTCAGCCCCGTATGTCATAACCGGTAGTATGCCCTGGTTGTAGATTTTTCTTTTGAGTGACAGAGGTACCTCACTTTTCACTACTTACGAGTACTTGCCTAGTGCTACCAAGCCCATGCCTATTCTGCGCCGGATTTCTCTTTCGTGGTTGAGGTCAGCACTGACCATCCGTCCGAGGTACTTACATTCTTACTAAGCTGAAAAAGACGTTCTTGGCATGCTTATCCCTCATTACTTTAGATTGATTCATACTTATTTTTAGCCCCACGGCCGTGCTTTGTGATTGTATTTCCTCAAGCATTTCTCTGAGGGAGACTGCAGAACACCTGACACTCTGAAATGGACATGACATGGGCAAAACTGAGAATTCAGGCCTGGTTTGGTGCGTCGTGCCCAGACTTTACTAGCCATTGAAGAGTCACATCCCCCCATTACATGGGCAGCTCAGGTATACAACAAATGGACACGCAACTATTACATCCAATTGCAGTTGGCTCACTTCAAGGTGGTCTAGCATGGGTTGTTTAAGAGGGGCCTTCACAAATGTATTCGTAGCGACCGTAATTCCGTTCCGTGATAGGTGCAAGATCGTCACTTCCGGTGTGATGCAGAACGTCAATTAAACGTCCATGATTAGACGTGTCGATATGGCTCTCCTTGCCCCTACAGACTGGCCTAGAAACATAACAATTAACACCCTTATTTGAGTTGGACTAAAAGAGCATTTTAGATTAAAAAAAAAAAAACTGGCTCTGGAAAAGATATTTGCATTGCTGGGTTGCTCGAACCCAATTAGCTGTTCGCGCTAAAACCCGCGACTTTGCCCCTGCGCAAGTGAAGCCGGTCAGCGGACGCAAGCTGCTCAAGAGAATAGAAGGAGCGTTTCGAGTGAACCGGCAGAAGGCGCTGGGTGTGTGCAGGAATTTGAACATTGAACAGTTAAAGAGAATCGCTGATATGATGGAAGACGAAATCAGTAAGTATACCAGACAGAAATTGGGTTTACGACAAAATGATCACGTTCATGAAGCATAAGATGGATGAAGCCAAGCAACGAAACCGGTGGCAAGGGAAGCGAAAGCCAAGAACCTGATAGAATAAAACGAATAAAAAAAGGCTATAGACCAGCGAAAAAAGGCGTCGAGAGAAGATAAACACAAAGAACTGGTTGGAACCGGAGGTACTGAAGAAAAAATGGGATATCTACCGGGAAAAAAAAAAAACTTGAAGTGCAGAAAGTGGTTGGTTCAAGCAAAGATCAAGCAGAAAACAGAAAAGCGACAATGAATGGCAGAAATACGGAAGAAGAACCAAAGCGCATCCAAGAAGTTTTGGAACCATGTAAAAGCACTAGGCTCAAAAAATGACAGTCATAAAAAATTCTTGACGGATAATGAGGGGAAACATTTTGAAGGAGAGCAGGCATTGGCGCATATTCATCGAGTGGTTACTGAGAAGTTTAGGGAAATAGAGGAAGTGAAGCGTACACGGATGAAAACGGCACCACAGAAGACTGCGGAAAGGGAAATACAGTTAAGAAACCTTGATTGGAAAAAAAGCAGAGCCAAAGGTTTCCCCAAAAGAGCAGTTGGCCCGGACGGAATACCAATGCAGCTGATAAACTTGTTTGGACCAAAAAGTAAGGCACGTTGATCATTACACTAGATAAGGTGATACAAACCAATCAAATACCGGAGGATTGGCTGTAGAGTAGGGTGGATTTTATATACAAAGGCAGAGAAGACAAAGCCCGTATTGATTCTACAGACCACTTTACAGTAACCACCAATGGCGTATAGATTCGTAATGCCTGCCAAAAAATTAGCAATTCAAGCATGAATTGAAGAACATGAAATTCTAGGGGAACTGCATAATGGATTTCTACAGGCGCTTTGGATGATAATTTGTTCATGATAACACGGTGCATGGAGATTGCTAGGGCTCAGAATAGACCATTATGGGTAACGTTCTTAAGCATTAAACGGGCATTCGAACACAGAGTGCTGAAACTCCAGGGATTAGATGGCGAGCTAACACAGTTCCTTATTGCTATTTATAAAGATAATAGAGTGCAACTGACATGGGAAGGGCAGAAATGCGCACAGCAAGTCAACACCCTGCGAGAACTGAGACAGGGATGCCTTTTGTGCCCGATACTGTTTATGCTTTACATGGCAGGGTTAGAAAAGAAACTGGAAGAAAGCCAATTGGGATTCAACCAAACGCACATGTGGCAAAGCGAAGTGACAGAACAGCGTATTCTTGGAATGTTAGAGGCAGACGACATATTTCTTTCAGCTGATAACCAGAGTGACATGCAATGACTTATAAATATTAGTGGTCAGAAAGCCACAGACATCGGGTTCACTTTTAGCACTGAAATAATGGTTTTCGATGACACTATCCCTGGCGCAGTGTCAATCCAGCATGGAGAATTACCCACAGTCAAGGAATATAAATATTTGGGAGGGTGGATAAACTAAGGGGAAAACTGCTTAATAAGAGCTCATGAGGAACTACTTGATATAAAGGAAAGCGAACACAGCTATAATGAAGCATAGATCTCAGTAGGGGATACAAGCAATACAAAGTGGTGAGAGAAATTTGGAAATGAGTAATGGTTCCGGAACTCAAATTTGCGAATACGGTCCTATGCTTAAAATCAGACGCTTTATCATGCCTTGAAGTGAACCAGAGAAAGGTAGGCCGTTTTGCCTTAGGAGCAAACGGTAAAAGAGCTAACGAAGCAGTGCAGGTAGATATGGAATAGGCGTCGTTTGAAGTTCGAGAAACTCAAAGTAAAAGGAAGGGGGGGGGGGGGGGGGGGGGGTCGAGCAATGGATCAACGTAGGCGGGCAGCTAAAGTTTTTAGGTACCTACACATGAAAATCGTGGACACGCAGTGGCTAAGGAAGACTGGAAGACTAACGATGAAATACGAATAAAAAAAAACAGTGGAGAATCAAAGACAGCCTAGGTAACCAAAAAGAAGCATGGAAGATAGAAACCAATAAATGGGGAGAAGGAAAACGTAATCTAAAAAGTCGTTAGAGATGCACAGAGCAGAGAAATTAGACATCATAAAAGAAAATTGCTACGTTTATTTCAAGGACAGTGCTTTGCTTTTTGAGGCTAGAGCAGGTTCATTGAGAATTAAGAGATTTGTGGGAAATTACGCCACAAAATCATGGGGTATGCGTGGTCTGCGGAAAAGAAACAGAAACTATGCGGCACGTAGTATTGGAATGGGAGTGTACCCATCCAAAGCTATATGAGGAAAATATTCGGCTTCCAGAAGCCCAAGGATTTAAGGGTAGCACAGAAGAAGTAAACTTCAAGGCTGTAGAGGTGACTAAAATAAGATAAGAATGCTGGTTGGAAGAAGAGCAGAGAAGGGGATTTTTGCCTGGGACAGCTACGACCGGTAACAGACCAAATTTATTTTGAGCCTGCTTTATAAGAGCAGCGCCAGAATTAAACCAAGAATACAACATAGATATATTAGATTCTTTGCTAGGATTACGTCATCCCTCCATTACAAAGGGATACCATTAACAATCGTCAACCGTCATCAACTGCCGTGCTTGTACATAAATGGGAACGGATCGAGTGTCGCTAGCGAACCACCACCTCATGACTCGCAACTACAGGGAGCTCCTGCCAGCCTTACTGGAGATATAAAGGCATTGTCCGTTCATTCTGCATTTACCAAACTGAGTCCTTAGGAACTCCTTGCTTTTTTTTTTACTCCCCCCTCCCGCCCTTCTACTTCTCTTCCCCATAGTGACCAGTACAATAAAAGGGTGCGCAATATCAAGGTTAAGAGATAGTTCTACCAAATGCGTTCCGGAGAGATAAGAACCGTTATAAGCGTTCTGTATAAGTGATCCTACATAACCCTGTAGTCGATATCACGTTTATGGAAATGTACAGTATACCTCAAGGTGCCCTATTGGTCCAAAATTGCTTAGTATGGGTGGTCTGAATTTCTTTATTGATCGGAGCGGTTAATTTATTGGCTGCTGATTAACTGAAAATATTTGCGTGTTCAAAACAGTTTTATTTGAGTCTTTTCAAGTCCTCCCGTCGGTATTGTGAGATTTCTTTTCCCGCCAACGTCAGCATATATCCACGCATCAATTGCGTACTCATAACAGCACTGACGACTGTCTTGACCAGTTGTTGCTACTGTATAACGACTGATTTTATGCAGTTTCCACAGCTATTTTCTACACTAAAAATTGCATGGAGTTCGCTAAGGCGACCCGAGAAGTGCGCAACCGCTGACTTCTGTCCATTAAATAGAAACACGTAAGGACGTCCAGATTTTGTGATGCAAAATAATTGCCTTTTTTATTTTCTTCGCTTCCCCCTCTATTTGGGCAAAACATTCTCCAGGGTGAAATGGTTTCTTTTTGTATTTGAAGTCTAACACAAACAAAGCAAGCCATTTCACCCCTCACTAAGGCGAATAGCCCGCAAGTTTCGGTTTCGGTTTCGACCGGAACAGCTGTGGACTGCATTAGTAAACGTTGCTCGCTTCAGTTCACAACCCGCCAAAGCGGGTATAAAAACCAGACGAACGCATAAAACGCTGAATCAAGGGCTGTTAGGACGACAACCTTAACATGACGCAACCAGCATTACGCAGACATCTGCGTATTAAAAAGAAGAAAAATACTCGCAAAAGAAGTGGTTGCGAAACGGTTTGACGACAACTGCGGTCATGTTTCAACACGGCCCGCGATGACGACGACGTGGGTGACGTCATCCTCACTAGGGGAATCTGCGATCGCGGCGCCGAGCAGTGGCAACGAGGGGACGCAGTCGCAGGTATTTCTGTGTGTGGCGATTGCTAGGACTTTTTTGTCTGGTGCGAAGGTGCGTGCCGGGGGAAAAGAAGCTCTCAGCGTCAAAAGAAGAGCAAAAGCGTGCTGCCCGCTATCTTTGGCGATTCGTCGCGCCCCGTCACCGATCTCCTCGCGGACAGCGCGTCGGCCAAGCCCAGCGTCGAAGCGCGTTCACCGCCCGCACACCACCGACCCGCATCAGCAGAGCCCGGCGGCGGCAACCCCAGAAGCAGCGATGGCCCTCAAAGAATAAAAAAGGAGCTGGAAGATCTCAAGCGCGACCCTCCGGCGCAGTGCTCGGCCGGGCCCGTGAACGACGACCTCTTCCACTGGCAGGCGACGATCATGGGACCGCCCGACAGCCCGTACCAAGGCGGCGTGTTCTTCCTCACGATCCACTTTCCGACGGACTACCCCTTCAAGCCGCCAAAGGTAGCGTTCACGACGCGCATATACCACCCGAACATCAACAGCAACGGCAGCATCTGCCTCGACATCCTTCGCTCGCAGTGGTCGCCTGCTTTGACCATCTCTAAAGTGCTGCTCTCGATTTGCTCGCTACTGTGCGATCCCAACCCGGACGACCCGCTCGTTCCCGAGATCGCCCGCTCGTACAAGACGGACCGCGAGAAATACAACGAACTGGCCCGCGAGTGGACGCGGAAATACGCCATGTGACCCGTCGGAGGCCGCTCAGAGAGACTTGTACAAAACCACCCCGAGGGCGAAGCGACGGCCAAAAGAGCGGTTCACGGAGCCCATCGAAGAGCCAGACGAAGCGGAGCTGTGGCGACAAGGAGTTGGAAAAAAAGAAAGGGAGCGGGGGAAAAAAGCGAAAAAAGAAGCAAGAAAATACAAAAGTGATGAAATCGCGGGCGAGCCGCCGCTGGCTCTGTTAGGCCCTAACTCAAATTTAGCACCCCCCCTCCCTCCCTCCGCCGCTCGTAATATTATTTTTTCCCGTCTCTTTCTCGTACCCAGCTCGGGTCGTCACACTCTCCGAGAACTTCACCTCCGCTAGGCCCGCGACTAGAAGAAAAACCCACGCTTCGCTCACTTTGTACGGCTCGTCGTGATTGTTTTTTTTTTTTTTTTGTTTTAACCCGTCGCGAACCCGATCCCAGCTCTCGCAAAACGCGCGATGGCTCGTTGAACCGGAGGTTGTAGCTTCGTTGGAATTTTCCAATTTCACGTTTGGTCTCTTCGCGCGGGCGTTCTCTGAGCACGTTGAGGTGACGTCACTACTGCGTTTTGCTTCTGAAAAGGGGCGGTGTTGAATGAAGCGGATGGGTTAGCGACGCTTCGGGACTAGTCCTACCATTTTCACGTCTACACTTCTCGCATTGCCGTTCGCGATATCGGAGGCGCCGTGCGTTAAGTAGCGAAAGCGGCGCAGAGTCAGAGCTGGCGACAGACGACGAACAACCTTGCTGAGTTAGTGCTTGCCGAACTTTCTACCCGGTTTAGGCTTTCAAAAGCGCGTCATCCGCAGGCACGGGCCTCTCAACACACAGCCTCCTTTCCACCTCGAAAAAACAGTTTTGTTGGTAATATCTGCATGTAAAGGATAAGGTCTCTCGTTGCCTGTCAGGCGGGCATTCGTTTCTAAGCTGGAAATAACGCAAGCTGTATGTCAGTTGAGTTCGAACTGTAGACTCCATTGTGGTGTGGCCATCATTTCCGGTTTACGTTTTTTGTTTTACCATTCAATCATCGGTGAAGATGGTGTGCTGCTGCTGCCTTAGGTCCTGCAAAACGTGCGCCAGTGGCTCCCATCATCTGAGGAAGCGGGCGTAGCTTAACCCCTTTGCTTGTGTGTGCTCTGGCAGCAACTACGATGCCCTTGAAGCCTGGAACAATCGGACGCATCTTCACACCCCCTGTGTTTCTTCTAGGACTTGTGCTTTTTTTTTCTTCCCCTTTTACAAATGTTGTGTTCTTTTTTTTTAGTTTTAGGACACATTTTTCTTGCGTGTGCGTGCTACGTTCTTTTCCACTGCCCCACCACCTGTTCCGCCCAAGACCTTCACAGATTCGAGAACGAGATGCAAGTGGACTTGGAATTGAGAGCGTTTCTTGGCTCTGCTGGCACTTCTTGGCGTGTTATGCGAGTTTGAGTCCCCTTCTGAAGATAAAAGTGCCACTTTCTGGAGAAAACGGTGTCCCCGTTCTGTCCCTCGACTTGTTGAGGCCTTCCCCTAACCCGACGTTCCTTCTGTCTGGCGGCAAGCCTTCTGTGAGACAAGAGCATCGATTCGGTCGCGTGAAACTTTCGCCCGCTGGTGTGTGTTCCAAAAGCCTGTTCCCCCTTTTTTTTTCTTCTTTTAAGTGATTGATTATTAAAATATTTTGTGTGTGAGGTATGGGAAAGTGTCCGAGTCCGTGCTATCGTCGAGTGGAGGCAGAAAGTATGGCCGAAATTGGCGCTTTGCTTCCGTATGGTCTTCTAGGACTACTTACATGGGACCGAGCCGAAATGGCCGTGCGCGTTGAACATACCAGTGGTTTCGAACTTGCTTAGAGGAGATTGTGGGGTTAAACTTCAACTGTCGATAAGTGGCGTCATAGTGGCGTGCACCTTGAAATGGCTCCGTGCAATTTGAACGTGAACAAATTTTCTCTTCACCCTCCGAGTTGAAAATAGTGGTTGTCTTGTTTATTCAGTCGAGTGAAATGTGTATGCTTGACCACTTCTGCGGCTCCTTCGAATCTTGTTAGAACATGCCTGCTTCAGTTGTGACATGTGCCTTGGGTTGTAATTTAATTTTACACAGTAATGTTAAGACATATTCCAATTTTTTACTCGTTCCCTGCTTGGCATGCTTTAAAGTGACGTTCCTATGTATGGCAATGGGTAGACTTTAAAATAATACTCTTAATAACGGTGCTAAATTGCAAAACTATTCATCAGTCTGGTTGGTTTAGGAGTCAATGGGGGTATACTTGGTGACCTTACTGAAATGCTTAGAGATTATCGTGGGTTTCAGCGGTCTAAGGCTTCTGTCGATTGTGTGTAACAGGTTTTTCACGGAGTTTCGATGCCTGGCTGTATTCGAGGAACAGATCTTGGATTGGTTACTTTGGAAAAATGTTTAGCTCTTGAGTGGCGCTGTATGCGAGTACGTGGGTAAACCTGTAGTTTTTTCTAAGGGTATACATGCTGCTATAGACGACTTCAAGTTTGGCCCCGTCCAGCGAAACAACACATCGGCCTTAGGCTTGTGTGAACATCTGAGATTTCTTATGGGTGTGGCCATTTGAATGCTACTCTGACAACTTTTATGACCTTTTGACTACTGTGGGGTGGTTGTATTTTGCAGCGGCTTGCTTTGCATCTGTTTGCACGAGTCGGGTTGATGACAGGTGATGGTGGTCACCATGTGCTTGGTGTCAGTGGAAAGCATCTTTGCGGAGTAACGATTGGCTTGGTGGAGCAGCTTGCTCATTATGCCAATCCCCTCTTGAGGGTGACAGTAGTGCATGAACAGGGAACCTACTGGATGTAGCGTCGACTCTTAAAGACAGTGTTTCCAAGGTAAAACAGTCTCATTGAGGAATGTGGCATCTGCAACTCGCACTTTTGCCCGGGGTTTTAACTGATAAGAGAGAAGAAAAAGAATTCAGGAGTCAAACTAAATATGCACCTGCAAAGGCGGCAATAAAGAAGGCATCGATGTCGCCTTTATTGCCGAGACCACAAACAACATTCTTCACGCATCAACCTTGTTCACCCGTTCCCTGCCCTTTGTGCACATGCCGCGCACATATGGTGTCAAATGTTTTTATTTGGTTCAGTTTTCCAGGCCTAGCCTAGCGGCAGTTAGCCTTGCATGCGCAATCCGCGGCGATCGTGTGGACAATAGCAGGGGACCGGTATCCGAAGGCTGTCTTCCACTTGAAACTGTGCCCTGCTGGGTGCTATCAGGGGCTGTCGGGAGTGGCCTTTAATTTCCGCGCGTTATCTTTGCGGCCGCCGCAACAATGGCAAGTTCCACCCGTTGTGTGACTCACGGTGGCACTTGGTAACTGTAAAGTGTGAAAGACTTGTACTAATTCTTACACATCTTTCATAAAGTGCATTTCTGCACTTATCTAGTAGATCACGAAGATACGGCCTTATTGGAAGAAAGGAGTGCAGCTGCCTTTTGAGGTGAATGACACTACTGACTAGGCCAGGGTTGAGTTCCTTGTTTTGTGAGGTGAGGTGGCTACAACGTTTTGGAGCCTTCCCACTGGGATGGTATAATGGCGAATGTACGCGGCAGTTTTTGGAGAAATTTAAATGTGTGTTGGTGGCTGCTTTCCTAATAGAAGGCATTAAGGGAAAAGAAATGGCTGCTGTACTCGAGTACGGCCTATGGAGTTGGGGAATTCAAACACGAAATGTGAACTTCGCTGCTTTGTTGTGGAACCGTTAAAGTAGTGGTGCTTTCACTCCTGCTTTAACATGAAATTTGGTTTAGCACGTGGAACTTATGGCAGTCTCTTTGTCTCAAATGACAAGTGGTGCTATAGCACTGGTTCTGGTTCTAAAAACAAAAAAGGCACCATAAAAAAATGCTGTGTTTCGGCAGTGTGGCACACGTCAAGCAAGTTTGTTCAAACACAGATTTCGGTGCATGTGGTATTGATTGTCACAGATGGATCAGTGTGCGAATTTGGTTCTGTCATTTGCTATGTGCCACAATATAACGTACCTGGTGGTACCTGGTGGTAACTTGAATCCTTGCTGTTGCAGCCATAAATCGGGTAAAGGTGAAATCGGAAGCTGTCTGTGTTTGCTGTACAATAAGGTGCAGATGGTACGAAATAATTCGGCGTCTTGTGTGGTTTGCAACTTTAACGGAGTCTACTAGGAAAACAGCCTCCAACACACATTTAAATTTCTCCAAAAACTGCCGAGTACATTCACCGTTATACCCTGCCAGTGGGAAGGCTCCAAAACAACGTTCTAGCTATCTCACCTCTCAAAACAAAGAACTCAGTTGCTGCACTAAGCCCCAGATTTGAAAGTGTGTGCAGGTTTAGCATATACAGTCTTTGTCAAAATTTCCTAGCCCATGTGAAAGGTTTCAGAGCCATAAAGAACTCGAACCAAAAGCTCAATGTTTAACTCTGACCAAATGATTTTGAGACAGTAGAAAGAAAGGCAGTTTTCTCCAGCCCTCTCGCATAAAACGTTTCAGCCCTACTCGAGATGTAAGCTTGTACTTCGAATTTTTTTGCGGCCTATGCAGTTTTGGCATGGCCTAGCAAATTTCAACAAATACTACATTGCATTTGAGAGTGTAAATTGCCCTTTCACTCAGTATGGTTTCAGAAGAGGAACCTCGCTAATCTGATTTATATGAAACAGTGCTTGGGTGTGCTTTCACCAGCCCTCGTCATCTTCGTGTAAGTGTGATACGCGTTTTGTACGAAACAGCAGAGTGAAGATTTGGGCTAGTTAGTGATCCAAATTTAATGAAGGTAAACACGAACACTCGAGGACCACAGCAACAGGAACACACAAGTTCTGCGTGCAACTTTGCTGCCGACTAATGTTGGATTTTTGCCGTACTAGCAATGTTGAAGTGAAAAACGGCTCGTGGTGTCTACGTTTCATGGTATCCCCATATTCTAGGCACTATATTTATAGTCAATTTCAACGTTGCTACTTTTAATGCTAGATCATTTCTCAAATGAGTCTCTCATTTTTCGGTTAAGTGCAATGGTTGTTCTCCAAACAATGCTTATACAGGGAGGATTAAATTCGATACCTCTTGCAAGAATTTTCTATGGACAGGAACGCATAGTTAGCAGTGCATAGGCTGTTGTCTGGAGCAAAACGCCTTTTTACTGACTAAAATATTCGCTGAATATATCAAAATTTGGGAGCAATCCCCTACCCTAAGTTTAAATGTTGTCGTGGGCAATCTATGGCCATCAAGAAAATTATGCTCATCTTTGTGAGAGTCTAAGGAAATTTGGTTTGAACTAAGTTTTTCCCTGACTACAAAAAACTTCCAGAACCTTTGGGGTTTATAAACGTCCGCAATGCAACTTTTCTTGTCTCGCTGTATCAGCGTTCAAACTAGCAACGAATGAAATTAGTGAATTATGAGTGCATTGTTGATCGATAACAAAACCAGTTGCAAGTAGCCGCAGCTGATGTCCACCTTGAACAACTTTGTGCACTTACAAAGCCATTGTGACTGCACATACAGTAGCTGCCATTGTCTTCTAAGTCTCATTTTTCCTCCAATTTTGCTGCGCTGCAAGGTTTTCCTGTCGTGTAAACAAGAGCTGTTATACTGATTGTGTGAACAAAATGCTACTCAACCATGAAGACAAAGTAATTAAAATAAATGTTTGTCACGATAACAGTGATAGAAATTTTGCCACCAACCTAAAACATGTGATCGAGATATTAAGGAAAGCAGATGAGCAGTGGCAACTTTCCAGCAATGTCTTTATGACACCACAGAATCTTGTCCGTGCGACTGGTGACTGCCGACCTGAGGCACAACAAGACACATGACTGGGCAGTTGTAGTGGGGCGTCGAGCTCTGGTATCACCGGAATGCTAGCATGCAGTTAAACATTGGTAACTACGTTTTTAGTGCTGGCCTTTATTACGTCACTGCGGCGTGGAATTTGAAATTTTTCAATATTTCGTTCATTTTTTCCGGTTAAAAGAAAACGTCTCTCTTGGCTGGAATGGCGTTGGGTGAGTTACCAGAGGCTTGTTTTTTCAAACTGAACAACTTAGTATATTTTCAAATTTCAAATATTTCCAAATATTTAGCCTCTTGCAATTGCAAATACTGCGCATAGTACGCTCTGGTTAATTGTGCAGTGCTTTTTTTGAACAACAGGAGTACTTGGGGGAGGGGGGAAAACTTGCTCTTTGCTGCCACTACATGCAAGAAACTGAGAGAAAATGCAGTACACAGCATTGGCAGCAATTCGTGTGGCTGTAAATCATACGCAAGTACTAACGTAGTTGTCACACACCTAATACATAATAACCTGCACTACCAAGCTAGCAGTGTACTGGGACATGCTGCATCGAGTGCTGCCCGCTGGCTTGTTACTTTATTTTAAGTTTTCATACCACATCGTGAGATGAAAACTTGAAGCTTGCTGGGGAAGCTTGAAGCCTACTTGAAGCTTGCTGGTTGTTTGTCGAAGGCACACTTGTTCACATGTTCTTACATTACTTAAAAGGGCCATCAAGGCAGAATACAAATTTGTTCAATTTCAAAGAACTAGTACCTTGGTAACCTAGTCATGCTCCATTCTAGCCACGAAGGAGAATTTTCCTAACCGAAAAAGTTTCACAAATGTTGAAAAACTTGCAAATTTTGTGTTACAGTGACAAAATATGGGCAGGACTCGCACAATGTGGGCCACTACTAAAAGCACTTATCAGAGCGTTAAGTGCACATTAGCATTCAAGTGGTACAATATCAAATGAGAGTAGATGCTCCATTGAAATCGCCCAGTTGTGTTTGTTCGGGGTTACTAAAGGCCCGTTCACACTTGCGACCGAAAGCGACGGGAATTCTGTTGCTTTGTCGCGCGGCGACAAAAATTGGTCCCGACCATTCGACAAAGACGATCGTCACATGACAAAGCAATGAAATTCCTCTCGCTTTTGTCGCAAGTGTGAACGGGCCTTAGGTTGGCACCAACATAAAAGTGGCTGGGTAGTCGCCACTGCTTTCCAATGTTTTGCTTACTATCTCCAATAAATATCTGAAGTCTGCGATAAGATTGGCATCACTGTTATCGGGACAAAGCAATCTCCCTAATGAACCAAACTTGCATTTGGTCTTGACGAACCCTTTTTAGGACTAGCGTACTTTGAACAGAGAGGTGATCTGACTAACAGAATGACTTAATTCACGGTGATTTTCACAAAAGTAGGAGCACGCAGGAAGCTTTGGGGAGGGATGAAGTGATAAAACTGGCCATAAAGTAACGAATCTAGTTCACACAGAGTGGTTGGAAGTTGCGGGAAAGGCCTTTATCCTCCAACGTATCAGCCGGTTGATGACTGCAAGCCACCAGAAGCGTTCAGCAGTTACTTGTAAGTTGTGGGCTCACTTCTTAGCACCCTTGGCTGGATGGACGTCTACACACAGCAATCGCTCCAAAATAATTGAGAGTCATATGCTCACTCATACAGGGATTGTAACCAATACAGTAAAAGCTCGTTAATTCGAACTCGAAGGGGACCTGTAAAATTGTTCGAATTAAGCGGAGTTTGAATTAGTCGGGCAGAGGCTAGAATGAATGGAAATCGCACGCCACACTGCACTGGGCAGAAGCACAAAGAAGCACCTCTGGACTCGTTATAGCGAATTAGGCACTACTGCACGTTTGTGGCAGCTGATTTTGTAAATAATAATGGCATGCCCTGGAGCACTGGCGCCAGTGGCACGGCGTCCTCTGTAGAAGCGAAATAAGCTGTTGCGGGAGTGTAGGCGCCTTCCACACTGTTGTTTTTCTGTTTCGTTGTTTTGCATCTCTAGTAAATGTGGTTTGGTTTGGATTTGCAACACATTGTAACCACTCTGGGCTGACTTCTTCTGCCAGGAGCGATGGAAACCAGGGGATCCCAGTTCGAACGAACCGTTCTGGATACCGTCGCGTTCGAATTATCGGAGTGTTTCCTCCCATTGAAATAGGTATACAGGGCTGTGCCGGGACCAGGGCGTGAGTTCGAATTATCCGGGAGGTCGAATTAACCGAGTTGGAATTAACGAGCTTTTACTGTAAGGGAGTATCTTGTGGGTAACCCTCCCTGAAACAATCTTTTAGGGTAACTAACCTCTTTGTTCCTGATATTGCTTCCACAGGGAAATCGAAAAATGCTCACAATGGTTGCGAATTCACTAACCTTTCTGCATATGTGCGGCCGGAGGCATATGTTCATTATAGTAAGGCGTGTTCATGCTGATATAGTAAGGCATCCAAACCTTGGTGTAGTCCTCAGTCTTTACTGTCCCACATTTTCTGTTCCCCCACCTTATAGCAGACAAGATGATGCAGATTATCACAAGCCCGACGCTAACCTTTGTTTTGTAGCTTGCATCGTCTTCACACTTTAAAACACAGCCTCTCGTGCTTTTTTTCCACTACTGCTATAGGAAATGATTGGGGCATTATTAGCAGGTTTGGCCACCATGCTTTGAAATGCATAAATCGAACGTTTATGCTATTCACTGGGGGCTGTTCGAGTCTTATGCCAATAGTGCATTCAGCCCTTAATCCCTCAGGTCCTAAAAATGATGATAGGTGGTCAACAATCGAGTACAGCGAGGCCACAGCTGTTGCATGTTTACGTGCTGACGATGGCACTGTCTACACGGCAGCCTCGCCAGCTGCCTCAGTGAACACAGAAAGCAGTAAAGTAAGGTCGCATTGATTTTAGAGACTTCAGGAATGACGTTGGAAACTACAATGACCTATGCAAATCTATCTGGGCAGATAGTAGTTCTAAATCTGCTCTATTGCACTGCACTTTCATGAGACCGCCTTGAGGCACACACGGTCCACATCATGGCCCACTTTTCCGGTTTCTTCAAGAATCCAAAGCCTATTTGTGTTTATCATTTTTGTTATGCTGATTAGCAAGCTCCACAGAAAGAAAAGAGGAACTATAAAGCCCCTGCTTCAACGTTTTGGAATCAGCTGGGCATGACGAAAAGGATGTACAGTAAGACCTTGTTACAAGAGACATTGAATGAAGACAGTTCAGTTGGTTTTCCTTTGTTCCCCATGTTAGCAACATCGCATACAAGAGACCTTGGTTACAAGAGACACGTTTCCTGGGTCCCTCGAGTGTCTCCTGTAACGAGGTTTTAGTGTACCAAATAGGCTGCATGCACGTGTCCCGTGTTATACTGTAAGAGGACGCGGCAATAGCAGTGCAATATCAACCATAAGGTTGTGGGTGCTGGGGAACCAAACGTTTACGCAAAGCTTCCGATATAGAGCTAGGTTCCCATTCCGATTTTTTTTCGCCTAATGCTGTAAATTTTTTCTACACTCCAATTTCCTTTTTCTTCTCCCTCTTACTGTTACTACGTACTCCTTCCCCCTTTCTGTTTCTTTTTCGCCTCACTATGTTCATTTCGATCTCAAGTAGCAAGCCCCGCCGTTTGTGGGGCTAAACCTCTTCAGGGTTCATCAAGGCTTTCTCTCCTCGCTCTAGGTCCCATTATAGGGTGCTTGCTAGTCTGACTTTTCAATTCACCTGTACCTGCTTTTTTTCTCCGATTTCGTCCACACTCTCGGCCCTGAAAAGGAAGGCTGCACCCTCTTGGAATGGCTGCTGTTTCCTACAAAGGCTCGATCAAATGGCTCGCACTAGGTGGTCGAATACAGGAGTAACTGTTCCAACTAGTGCCTAGTTTAGGACTGCCATGTCTTGTCGTTTCAGCTTCTTCCCCAAAGCCTTCTGTAATTGAGAGCATGACCACACACGGAGCCGCACACTCGATGTGGATATACATACTGTATTTTCGCGGCAGTGTAACCCTGCCCCTGCATATAATCCACCACCCTCACTTTCAGCCCACCGGGAAAGAAAAAAAATCCTCGCGCTATTGTCGCCCATTGGATACAGTAAAGGCTGCACCAAATCCTACTGCTCAAGCAACACATCACATACCATGTAGACAGGAAAAGCATATAGTATTTAGCAAGTAGACTACACTGACTGCCAGGCGAAAGTCGCAATCTACTAATAAAATTCAGCTGAGTGCGCTCGTCCTTGTTTTTACTCCTTGTCCTTGTATGTTTTGCACAATTGCTGCCACGAATGGCTTAGTAAACATGACTGCGTAGGAGCTTCACGGCATCACGCGCATTGCCGGTGAAGCTGCACTAAACACAAAAAACCCTGCGTATTATCGACACCCCTACTTAGCCACTGAAATTTTCGTTTTTATTGGTGCAGGTTATACGCGCGAAAAATACAGTAATTGTATTTGACACCACAAACGAAAAACCATCACACATCATCTTTGACAATACCATCAGCATCGAGTGCCCAGCTAGATGCCAAGTGCCGAGATTCCCTGAAACGTTAAAACGTTGTGTCCCTCATTTCTAACAGTCGCACGCTGGCAAGCATTTTTCTCTGGAGAGAAAACCCCTAGTTTTGCTGCCACACACATGCTGGCAACAGTTCCGCAAGCTTAAATTCGGAAAAAGAAAAGGAAAACTGTAGTATTTGCAAGGCTGAAATAATTTTATTGACCATCGCATTCCTCATGTTTGCTGCTGAGACCAGCTATCTGCCGCAAATGAGTGATTTGAGATCTTGCATGGTAAAAATTCAGGCAAAACTGGTAAAAAATTCCGGGCAATAAAGTTTGAAAATAGCTTTGCCACGCTGCCCTGAAATGAAAACATCAGTCTAACAAGAACACACAAATAACAAAACAAATGAACCTAGGTGTCCGTGCAGACAATATAAACAATTGCTCGTTGTCATCTTATAGAAAAGCCTTCGTTGCCTGTTTGATGCCAGGGTAACTGCAGAATATATACGTATATATGGCCACGATATACGCAATCACACCAAAACTTATGCAAACCATCTTGAGCAGACAGAAGTTTTTGCCATTCATAAAGGAAAAGAAAAAAGCCGCAAGCCTAACTTGAACTCCTGTTGGAGGTTAGAATTATTCTGATCTCAAAAATGGCAGACAGGCTCAGTAAATACGCTGAAGCTGGCATCAAGGAAATGAGCCAAACATCATGCTTTGTAGCAAAGTGTAGACTTCATAAGAGGCTACTAGCCTTAGCATTGGTACCATGACATCGGTACTGACAGGGCAGAGCATGTGCTGGTTGAGACTATTGTCAGGCCTATTGTAAAGTATTCTCAGATTATCAGCTCAAATTAATGAACTCACCAAACAACTACAAGAACCGGCCGACGAGATGGCTCAGGTGCTAGATAAGCCCTGCGTGCTTGGAACAACACAGCTAACTAGAGTACAGATAAGCAATGAGATGATTCAACAGACCTGTAAACAAATTACAACTCAACAATAAATAGTGCATAAATAAGGTACACAGCAAAGGCTCCAACAAAACACTGCAGGTGGATAAACTTTTGGCATAATAACTACTACTACTGAGGAGGCAGACGACGTAGTCTTCAACAGCACTTCTTCACAAAACTCTCTTCTCAACATAAGCTACGCCGCCTCTCAGCTATCAATTGCAATAGCGGCGATTTTGACTGCGGCAACTTGATAACAACGGTTGTAAGCGGCAGTTGAGGACGGGCAGTACACAGACAACCACCTGCAAGTTGTCACGCGCACACCCTCGGCATGTCCCAAGCATGCTTTTAGCGATAACAGAGTTCAATACAGAGTGTTGCTCATCATCTTCTGAAGGGTCCCCGGAATCAGCTGCAGCAGCTGGGCCATGATCTCCAGCTCGTCCTTCATCAACGAAGCGTGCTCGGGGCTTTCTCGCAGTAGTTCTGCACAAACTCGTAATGTTCCTTCGTCTTCTCAAAGTTCGCAAACTGCTCCCGCGGTTCCTGGGCCACGATGTTCGAGTACAGCCTGCCGATGTAGAAGTGCGCCACCAGAACCGGTCGCGCCAGGTCTTCCGGAAGCTGTTCTGGATACTCGCCGTCCGAGCCCTTGACGGTCTCCAGGAAAGACCGGTAGTGCCGTATGGCCTTGTCGATGATGGAGTTGACCTTCTTCACGGCCGGCGACTGCGGCTTGACCGCCGGAGGCAGCGCCGCCAGCTTCAGGCTCATCATCTCGCTGTAGATCCGCCCAGCTCGAAACATGACCTGGCGGCAGATTCCGAGGTAGAACTGCGGGTTTGACCTCCTTGAGGACGTCTTCGAGCATGTCGATGCGCCTCTTGTGCATCTTGCACTTCCTGTCGGGGGCCGGCTCGAAGTGGGCGAGCTCTCGGTACAGCTTGCTCATCTCCTGGACAATCTCGACGTGGTCGGTGGCGTGGTCCTTAAGCGTGTAGAACTGCTTGGCGTCTTCGAGCCACTTCTGGGACTTGAGGAACACGGGACGGGCCCCCTCGAAGTCTTCGACGAGCTTGTCGGTGATGCTCTGCTCAGATTTCGTCCACCTCGGGCGACTTGATGAGTGTGTGGGGTTTGTTGTCTGACGTGGATAGACCGTTGAGTTCTCTAGCAGCGTCTGCCGTAGGATCCGTCGCGCGCTCTCTCGAAGCTACCAGGAGAAAAAGGCCGTATTTTGCCCAACAGCGTGCAATGTCCGCTGACCTGCGCTTCAGGGTTTCCTCCTTGCTTTCTTTTTCCTCGGGGGTTAACGTCTCGCCGTCCAGCTTCTTCGCGTACCGGTCGAGGACGTGCCGGGAACAGGCCAGGAGGTGCCGACCGGCGTTGAAGTCGCCCCTGGCGATGAAGAACTGCGAAAGCGTGGCGGCGTTGATGGCCCAATCGACGCTGTCGAACTCTTCGAGGGCCAACTCTTTCTTCAGCGTGCTGTGACAGTACATCGCGGCTTTAGAGTTCTCACCCAAGCTCTCGTAGACTTGCGCTAAGTAGTAAAGCGTATGGGTGTGGGCGAGCTCGAAGTTTTGGCTTTTACTGCTTCCATCCCGGTTCACCTTAACCTGTTTCGCGGCGTCACCCGGGAGAAAGTGGTCCTTGAAATCTGCAATCTTCGCACTCCGGTCGGTCGAGGAGTTTATCTTGGCGTAGATGGACTCGGCTTTCTTGAGGTACTCCAGCGCTTTCGCCGAGTCTCCCCTTCGGACGTGAACGATACCGAGCTGGTTGAGCGCGGCCACGACGATCAGGCAACAGGCCGGTTCTTCGTAGTGCTCCTCGCCGACGGTCCTGAGGCATTCTTCGAGGTATTCCTGACCGAGCGAGACCTCCTCCGTGTCCGTGGCGATTGCGCCGAGCTCGAATTTGGCGGCCGCGCGGATGAGGTCTTTCTGCGGTGCGTTGTACTCCACCCGGTTCAGGTCTTCCAAAAGTTCCTTAAGAATGCGTCTCGCCTCGTATTTGGATTTGTACGGTTCGGTCGGTGGGTCAGAAGCGCTCTCGACGTCGACCAATATTCGGACGCGTTCGTATTGGGTCAGATATTCGCAAAGCTTCTCTGCCCACGCCGCCGTGTCCTCACCTGCTTCGGAGGCCGCCATTTCGACTTCGACTGGATGCAAGCAATGCAAGCCGGGTGTTGGATTTCAGCCAACACGAGTTGCGGAGCGAGCTCCGCGGTTGTTTCAATTTTTCAGCTTGTCGCTATGGCGACTACGATTGTTGCTGGCCGCTGCATTGTCAAGCGCTTGTTTTCCTGCACGTGTGTGCAGTTTGCTGGCGTTTTTCCGCGCGCTTTGCGAGGACAAAACGTTTTAGCGTTGGCTGACGGAGGCCGTTGACATGGCCCCGGTGAGCTGCTACCTTGTGTGTGGCTTGCGTAAACGGATGATTATTTTTAGCTAATGGAGGGGCAAGCGCACAGCCCTGCGGGCTGCCGCGGCCGAGCCTTCCTTTGCCTTTATATGTCGCGGCCCCGGGGAAAAAAATACACCTGACTCCATTCTTTGTTTGTTTGTGCTTGGTTCGTCCATGCAGAGTGGTCGCGTTTCTTGGCAATCAGTGCCTTTAATGGCCCTGTGACGAAACGCGCGCGATTTCGTCTTGTGTTCCAAACTGATATTTACCTGCTTTTGGTTTCAGAGAGACAATCTGGGACGTTTGCAGTTAGGCAAAGTAAAGAAGCCCGGAAAAATGGTAATTTGAGATCTATTGCATCTTTTCGGAAGTGTACACGTCGTTTACTGATCCCAGTGAGTTGATTGCAATTGTTATTCCATGAGTAAATGCGCCGCAGCTGGAACCTACTGGTTTATACTTAAATTCCCAGTTGGGCCCAGCTGGGAAGATCTGGGCCATGCTGAAGTTTGAATTTAACCTTAATCCAGCCTTGTACCCGCTGACGTTTACTCCTGGATATGAGAATGCACGTAAATCTCAATTTCATCAAAACGTGTAATCACTACGTGAAGCCCTCTAGCTTGCCAATTTGCGGCCGTGGAATCGAAACCAGAGATGCTATGGAGGCTCTTTCACAACTGTGCAGGAACCTCTAGGAACACAGAGACAACACTTCTCGTTGTTGGGAACAAACAAAGCGTAAGTGTTTGCATGTTACCAAAACTTATATGTGCATGCTAAACGTGCACCACACGAAAATCTACAGGACAATCAATTAGCTGGACTGTGCAAAACGCTGTTAACTGAGCCTCAACGCACAGCAGTCTGCAAGGAATTTCAGGACTGATAATCAAAGGGGGGAGCACACATTGATTGAAACCAAGCTAGAATTTGAGTAGAATTTGCATAAAATGTACGTAACCCTTTGTCAAAAATTTTCTAGGCCAATCCTAAGCCTTCTGTACCACAAAGCATTAAGAGAATAAACTTTACTTTTAAATGGGTCAAAAATATTTTATGGCAAGTAAAAGAGAAAGGTATTTTCTCTATCTTTCCAGCATGAAAATGTTTCAGCCTCAGTCGGGACGTAAGCTTGTGTACATTGAATTTTCTGCAGCCTGCACATTTCTGGGATGGCCTAAAAAATTTTGAAGAAGACTGTACGTTTTATGCATACATCGATTAAGCTGGGCACACATAGGCCTACACAGGTGCATCTAGGTGCGTTCATACATTTTTTTGAAGTGTAAGTTACGTCACCTACTTTCAATGTATTCACCAGCTGCTGTCTGACGTTACCCTGTGATCTACATTTGTCGAACATACCTTTAGCCTCCCTGATCCTGGTACATCTAATGTAACTTTAGAAACAGTGCACATTTTAAAACTAAAAACAAGGCATGAGCATCTTCTTGTAATATGTAACACAATTTCAGTTTGATCTGTTTCTCTGACTGTTTCTGTTCATGGTTTCTAAAGGGGAAAAAAATTTCCCCGCATTTCCCCGAGGGGAAGAATGTGAAAGTGCGAATGCACGAGTTGAATTTGCGCGGTTCGGTAATGTTCTGCGAAAGAGAGATCACACACCACACACAACTATCAAAGAAAGAAAGATGCATTTATTCACAGACACCTATTTGTGTTGTCGTTGTACTTGATTGCTAGAGCGGATCTCAGCTTTGAAATTTCGTGTCAGTACGGGTGCGTTAGCACGCCCGATTCCTGGCCAATCCCCCACGTGGGTATGTGCCATGTCAGTGTAAGTATGTACGGACAATTCTCGCTTATAAAGTGCATTCGCACTTAAAAATATGTATATTGATCGTCACGTGGCTTTGGCCACCATACCGTATTTGTCCAAACATTCAGTAACAAGTATGTATGTCTACATACACTGCACCTGCTTGACCAACCCAGGGAAAGACGACACTGCTGCACCGATTCCTGGACAAGGCAGATGCCCCCAAGCCGTCACTCGCGCTCGAGTACATGTTCGCTCGAAGGTCACGCCCCACAGGCGTGGTACGTATGCCGAACATCGATGCGTCTGACATCACTGGCGGGTGCGGGGACTTTGGCAGAGGTACCGCTCCTGCCGACATCCACCTTGCAGCTGTGCTACGCGCAGAATAGTTTGGCAGGTTGGTACGGCTGCACCCTGGTAGCGGCTATCGAGTAAAGGGCGCTAGTATAGGGAGTTGGGTACGAACGTTCCACCGTTACTTGGCACGGCTCGCCAACAAGCTCAAAAGTAGCCCGTGGCTGCATAACCCATAATTATTGTTCATAAAAGACTATAGGAATTTTTTTCTCAGCATAAAAAGTGTCGCTCGTAAGGACTTCTTTTTGTCAGGAACTTTTGGGAGCTTCTTGCAACTTGAGCCAACAACAAAAGGGAAGTTGGCCTCTGTTCTGGCCTCTGTCATCAGGGGTGACAAGGAAGCCATGTTGCAAGTCACACCAAGTTCGAGTAGGAACGCTTCCAAAAGCTGCTTTGGCGGCGGTTTACGATGGCACCACCACTGCCGCAGACAGATTTCCCTCTAGGATATCTTAGTATGAAACTTCTTGGTACTGGCAACATGAATGGCGGTTATTTGTGGCAAAAATACCATGCCGATTCTCGGGGGCTGTGACTCTTGTCTCACTTCCACTGTCTTCTTGGCTTGTGCCGCTGCTGGGATTCAGCGAAGGAAAGCTTGTATTTCCCAGCTGCTACTGCTGAGCTAGTTGACAAGGCTTACTGGCAATTTAGTGTGTGCCTCAGGGCTGACGTTTTTGAAAAATGCTCCCCCACTAGGGTGTGGTGTATAACACGCATCGAAGTTCGTACCATGCACAAAAGAAGTAGTGTACACTCTGCCTCTGTCCTGTGCTGTGCGAGTCCTACATAAGTTGGCCAGGTCAGAAGCTGTGCAAATGTTCCTCCTAAGGAATAGGAACTAATGTGGGACATGGGCTACTGGTGGACAATGGCCGCATCTAACCCGCACGTTGTGGTTGCTTTCCAGTCTTTAAGACAGGTGTAGCCAAGCTTCACGGTAAACTTACACGAGAGTTTACTGAAGTCATGTCATTGCCAAACAACTTGACAAGTGTGCTGTTGGTCCCAAGTGGTCCTTCTGTCGCGTTGTTCCCCGGGAGAAGTTACGTATCTGGACTGCCGTGTGGCTTCACAGTCATGGTTTTATGTAGGAATCTGTGTACCCTGGTTCTGTGTCTTGTTGTCTCTCATTCCCTTGGACGTGCAAGTATAGTTACAGCTTGGTTGGATGAAAACCAGTGGTAAACACAGGTACACAGTTAGAAAGAAAACAACGGGACAAGCTGCCATTTCTTCTAACTGTGTCCTGTGTTTGCAACTGGTTTTTCATCCAATCAGACATACACGAGCTCCGGGCCCCCTCTACCATATCATGTGGGGCAGTGATAAGAACACCCCCCTGCCCGCTCCCCTCCCCTGAGCTCTGGGAGGAGAGCACTGTCCAGCTCAGACCTGACGACCAGCTTTGGCTGGTACAGCGAGCCCAAGAAGCCGGCGGACTCAAGGGATCCTGCAATGAGGACTCTTCCCCAAGGCTGACAACTTTAGATGCACAGTTTTATTCCTCCTACCTCCAACTAGCCCCAGTCCAACACCTTGGTAACTGCAGCTTTTTGTGTAATGCGATGCAGTTTTGAGTTGGCGTCGTGTTTGTTAATCTTTGTCTCGTTTTGAGCGGTTGTCACCATGGTGAGACCTGCTGAGAAGTTGTTTCATAATGTGCGTTCTCGCTTTCTTCGATCTCAGCTGAAAGATGTCTGCCACATGTGGGAGCTCGCTGGGGGGGCCTTTGCCACCGACCTACTGGAGATACCCATCACTGCCGACACACTCAGGTGAGTGCGGGTGGGTGAAAGAGGACACCATAGCTTAGAGGGGCCGCGCAGACAAAACACATGTTTGGTTCATTCGGAAGATGGCCTTGTCAGAATCATACTGGCACTACTTTCAACACACACTTCGCTCAAATAAACTTTATTATTATGAAAAACGGGAATGGCTGTGCGACTTACTAGAACCTATGATGCAATATGCACTGCTGTGCGACTGGCTGAGGCCGGCAAAAGCAAATGCAAGTTAGGCAGGGCCGCAGAACGACCTATTTTCGCTTAAATGTAATGCATATTTATTTTATAGCAGTGAGAATGGTGGGGTAAACAATGGAAGTTTCGAACGTACATGTAAACGTAGAAGCACCAGCGCGTACTTCTGCGTGTTGGTACTGCGCGCACTATGCTTGTTTTAGCTGCGCAGCAGTGGGCTGCTTTGGAGTTGTCTTACACGACACTGGCCGATTGGCGTAAGCGACTTGTCTTACGTGACCCTGTTTGTTGAGTGTGCCTCGTGTTTTACGAAACGATTACTTTCTACGCTAACAAAAACAAGCCAGGTGAAGCCATTTGAAGCTATAGTGTGACAAGATGTGAGGCCATTGTTGGAACATCTAATGCTGAGAACCCACAAAGAGTAGAGATCTGAGGATGTTATTGTCTGTTTAACTTTGTTCTTCCATCTATCTTATATGTTTCCGTGTGCGTACATATATGTCAGTTAAAGGGTCCATGAAGACGAACTACAACTTTGTGTTCGGTTTGAAAGAACTAGCCTTTAGTAACTCACTCTGCTCCCATTCTAGCCACAGAAGATGCTTTTTAACCAGAAAAAAGAAATGCAAGAACTATTTAAGAGCTTTCAAATTTTGCGCCGCAGTGACGTGCCGTGATGTGACATGGGCCTCCACTAAAGACATTGTTGTCAGAGTGTTAAGTGGAGACACTAGCCTTGCGGAAATTTTTGTTGTTTTTTAATCTATGTGTGTGTGATTTACACACTAAAAGTATTTTAAGATCATCAGTATGAATATGCAGTTAGTTTTAGTCAGTTGGGTGTTGGTTCAGAGTAGTGCAATGTGTTGTGCCATTCTTTCTTGGGCAATTTTTTTCGTTATCTGCAGATAAAATACTCAAATACATTTTATCCCTCTGTGCTTTAGAAGGACCAGGAAGTGCAACTGTGCCACAGCACTAATTTTAGCGTTGTTTCTACAATTTCGGTGAACTCGTTAAATGTCAGGTCATCAATTGCCAATGTTTTCGTAAAACAAAGTGTGTGAAATCTTGTGCTAGCAGAAGTAAATTTTATATTTCTGTGGTTTTATAGCATTGTTTAGTTCCTAAGCTTTCATATGCAGCAAAAATGATACAAATCTGACTGGTGCGTCCCGAGATATTGTACCTGACAGTTGACCTCATGGGGAAAAAATTGGTGCTGAGAAAACAAGGTGCGAAGTTTGGAAACTTTGGAGAAAATGGTCATTTAGGCAACTTGAAAGGGTGAAAGCTTTGTAAATATTTATGGCACAGCTATAATATTTTGCAGGTAAATGCTTTAGGACCTGTAGGCTGCAAATAAAATTAATACAGAGAATTGATTTTTTGGCAAAGTTGTTGCCCTCAAGACCAGCGTCCTCCTCCTTAAAGGCCAACTGCACTCAAAATTTCGACCTCTTGAAAACACTATTTCCGCATACTTTGCCTAAAAGGAAAGCAAGATGCAAAACAGAACAGCTGAAATATGCGCGTGGACGCCGCAAGTGGTCAGCAAAAATCGGCGATTTTGAAACCAAAACTGAGAAGAGCGCGGCCATTGAAGTGACGTTGCAGCTGTCCAGCGAGCAGCTCGGCCAGCAGCTCGGGAGAAAGCCTGCGCGCATGGCTCTCCGCGCGGACGGAGCTGCAAATTGGTGAAGCGTTTGCAGCAGAACTCGACCGGTTCTGCAGTTGCGTGGCTGGCCAGAGGAAGACGCCCCCATCGGCTGGAGCGTCACAGGCGCCTCATGGCTGTTTACGCGATCCGCCGGCAGGTGCAGAGTGGTCTGCGGCGGAGCTTTTTTAAACGCTTCTGACTGATCAACGACGCGTTTCGCGGGGATACCACTCGTGTCCCAGCAGATTTGGTGGTACTTACTACGCATTAAAAATAAATTTGGTCGAGGTGAAATTTGAGTGCAGTTGGTATCTGTGCATTAGCATTCAAGTGATAGTATGGTCAAATGAAACTAGAGGCCCCAACTTCTTGACACATTTGCTTTAATGTTTCCATTATTTATCTGAAGTTTGTGATAAACGTGGTATCATTGTTATCAGGAAAAAACAGGCTTTCTAATGGCTCAATCTTGGTACTTTGTCTTCGCGGTAGATTTGTTTTCTCAATCAGGACCGGAAAATTTTCAAGCGCAGGTCACTGTCAGTGGCAATCGTGCTGGACCTGTCGGCACCTGAAGTGATGTGCATCCTGTTTGAGACGCTGCTGAAAGCATTGCAGTTCCGGGTTGATTACGTCCTGAACGATGCACTGAGGAACGACCCTAGCCTGAATGAAGCGATCCACGAGGCTACTGCATCTCGGCTGCCAAAGGACCATCCCGTATGTCGGTGTGATTCCTTTTTTTTTCTTTTCTTTTCTATCTTTACGTTGTCAGCTACTAGTTTCTCAATCTGCAATTTCACACACAGGGGAAAAAAATATTTCGCCACGGTTTTGCAAAATCGAGGGCATTGGCGAAACATTTTAATCAACGAAATTTATTTCCGCAATAATACGATGGAAAAATTAAAACTGTCAAACTCTGTGTATGTTCTTGAAAACTCGTGCTCGTCACCTCATTTTATTTATTTATTTATTTTATTTTATGTTATTTCACAGACCCTGATGTTTTGTTTTCTTCATATGGTATAGCGAGCTAACCGAAATGGCTCGGCTAACTTCGCTTTCTTCCATTGAATGCATTTCTCTCTCTCTCTAAAACTGCCACACTATTATGTGATTTATCTTCGGCGATAGCTGTAGTGATAAGGCAAAGTCGAATGCTTTTTTGCATGCATGTCTCCTTGAGGAGCGGCCACCTGTGATTAAACTGGGTAACGGCTGGCTTGTGAACTGTTAATTAAGAGCGGCATCTGCTAGCATGCTACCGCAGACTACTGCATCATAGGAACTTCATTGTAGTGCTGACACTATTCATCATTCACCATGCAAATAATAGGCAGACGACTGATTTTTGTTTATTGCTATACTAACCCCGCTCACAGCTCACGTCAGTCAGCCAACACTCATCGACAGAACACGTGCAAATGCGTTCGCTTTTTCTTGAAGAGCAGTTAATCGTTGCCCCCTTGAGCGAGTGTTTTGGCATTGTCTCGTGAATTTTCCAGCAACTTCAAGCAGATCAGTTCACAGGCGTCTAGCATAAAATAAGCGTTTCTTTTGAATAAGTCACCTATCTGTGCCGCGAGATACGTCATCGATGACAACTGTGTTATTGTCCCGTGCACTCGCAAGCCTATTGAGCTGTCAGGGATGGCGTACGACGCGCTGTGCCTGTTCCATTGTTCGTGGTCGTCAATGGAGAATGTTCTTTTGCACCGACCCTGCCGACGCCACAACAAAAGACTCCTCACGTATACAGTTGAACCTCTTTTACAACAGACATCAGATGTAGAAGCTAGTTGGTTATGAAGGAGAAGTTATCCTTGTATTTTCGTCAACAATTTCGCTTGTAATAGACATTTTAATTTTAGGTGCGGTGCCAGCAGTCACCAGCTGCAGTTGCGTCCATTGAGGAATCAAAGAAGCCGACAGACGTGTACAGTTGCTATTCATTACAACTGCATCAAGCTTGTGAACTCGACATCTACGATTCTTCATCTTCTGTAGACAGTGAAAAAAGAGAAAGCTTGTAGAAGCTGTTGTAAGAAACACTGTAAATACAGTCATGAAGCAAACAAGGATTCTGAACTATTTCATAAATTCTGGGGGCAGAACATAAATTAATTAAAATAAACCTTTTGCAGCATGCTGTAGTGTTCTTTTTAGCTTATTTTAGATGTAGGATGCCCACATTAAACTGGGGGTTGACCAGTAAGTGAAAACATGGCACCCTGCTTATAAGAGACCTCTCGTATAAGAGACAGAATCTGCTCTCCGGTACGTGTCTCTTGTAAAGGGGTTCAACTGTAGATTTAAAAAGGCTATGCAGGTAAAAAACAACCTCTTCAACATGAAAGAACTAGCCATTGGGAACTCAGTCACCTCTGTTGCAGCCATGAAAGACATTTTTAACTAAAAAATCAGAACAAATATCGAAAAACTTAAATTTTTCACTGCTCTGGTGTAATATGGACCGGCACTAAGGACATAGTTAGCACAGAAGTGATATGACCAAATTTAACTTAACGACTAAATGTAACTTAACGAATGTAACATGTTTCTTAACGGCGGCCGCCAATAGCACAGACAAGATTCTCTGATCTCGCAAAGGAATTACCTGAAAGAGACTGGAGGGTTGCCACAGTTTTATCTGTGCTCTTTGATATCTTGATTAGTTGTCTGAAGTTTGCAATAAAATTGCTATCACTGATATTGGGACAAAGCAATCTTTTTAGTGGCTCAAACTTGTATTTCGTCTTTGCGGCCCCTTTGAATTTCTGAATTTGCAATCAGTTTCAGTAAATCGAAGATCAAGTGTGTTCATTGAGCCCCTCAATGCTGAGTGTGGCAAACCTCTCAAGCGAATGCTCTGTGGTTTCAGGACAGGAAGGTCGTCAGCGTGTTCCCAGTTCCTCTTCTCATCTTGGGCTCCAAGTATGACGTCTTTCAGGTATGCATCCTGCTTTGAAAAAAAAAAAAAAAAAGAATTGTGCCTGATTATTGCATGAAATGCTTTTGGGCATATTGGTGTCCTGATGACGATACAGTAGAACCCAGTTGATTCATTCTTGGTTCATACGATTTCCCGGTTAATACGCTCTCAATTGTGAAGACTAAAAATTCCCCATGGTACGTGTGGTGACCGGCATCCGGGCAAGCGTGGAAAACGTTGCTTTATTTCCCGAGGCGCGCACTGGCAGCCTCACAACTGAAGAATGCGCACCCAAGCCGGGTGCGCCAATTTATACACAAAGCGTCGCTGCTGCGCACGCGCTGCTAGCCAACCGCTGCGCTGATAACACGATCGCGACACGACAGTACGTTTTTACGGGATGGTATATTTTCCCAAATTGTATGTTTCTCCCTCGCATTTTTTTTTTTGATGTATCAACGTGCTTCTACTGTATATGGGCATAAACACAGGCAAGAGATGAATACGAAAATTGCTCACTACTGTTACAGTTGGTGATGAAGAGATTTCGTTAGGTTGTTCGTTCAAGATTGTTGGTCTATGTACGAGTAGGTAGTTTGTTCTTTGCGATCACGTCGTACATCTTTGAGCGATAATAGTGTGGACTAGAAAAAGGAACTTTGCTGAAAAGTGATCTGTTGATATCTCTCTCTGAGGTGATTGGTTGCACTGCTTTGCAGATTACTTGCCCTCACTCCTGTTTCTGTTTTTGTGGCTCCTGTATTATCTGCTTTTCTGTCTGCCTGAGGAATCCCACTCGTGCACATGCAGCGGAAATTTAACATGCATAGTAGTTTGAATTTAAAGGTTTGCTTCATGTGGTGGCCCAGTCTTGTCCAGCTAATGTAAAATCATTCTCACTAAATTTAAAGCTGATCCATGTAATTAAAACTCTGCTTTGACTTCTTGTTTTATTCTGGTAACAAATGTTTAGTCCTTGAGTTTAAATTGTTGAGATTGCTTAGTACTACGTCAAAGCGTAGGCAGAAATTGGCATTTTTCTGCCCTCTCCAACGTCCATTATAGTTTGCTCTTTGCATGGAAGCACATATGTATGCATTGTGAACGCACATACGCAGTTCGCGTATAGTATAAACATATAGTTTATGTATATTTTATACTTAGCTTACACACTCATTAGATCTGCGTAATTGTGTTGTGGTACTGGGCTGCTTCAACCAATTTCATTTTAGTAGGGTTTATACCTGAATTATACCTGAACTGGCCTTTTGTTTTCAAGTTTTATAATTTCTTGCAGTGAAGTTATGCAGCTTTATAATGCGGGTGGTTGCAGATGCAACGGCAAGTTACAAATGTGCTTGAACTCCTCGGGAGTTTCAGTGTGGCTTGCTGCAAAAGGGATACAAGAACACAGCAAAAATTTAAGCATGCAGTACATAGTCATAAAAATAGACACGAAAAGATGAGATTCCAGTAGACATAAGACCAAGATTCATCGCTTTCTGTAAAATTTCTCCTCGTGTTGCAAGAATGAATGGTTCACTTCTTCTCTCCTCTCGCAAATATTGGTATCCAGACGTAAAGAACACCATTTTGGCAGATCTTGTGGTGATGTGTGCAAATGTACATTAAAGGGGCTGTGAAAGCAAAATACAATGAAAGGCGTTTTTTTAACCTAAAAAGAATGCAAGAAATACTGAAAAAACTTTAGATTTCGCGCTACAGTCCCCACTGCTTCACCTGTTGTCTTTAATATCTCGATCATTTGTTCAAAGTTCGCGATAAAATTGGTATCGTTACAATTGGGGCGAATCAGTCTTTTGAATGAACCAAACTTGAATTTTGTCTTCGTGGCTCCTTTAACTCTGTTTCCAGTTTATGCAATGCTGCACTCGCAACAGAGCAAATGTGTGTCAACAGTACTATTTGCAGTCACTACATAGCGCTCGGCTCGTAACGGTGTTTCTCGCGCCTTTCTCGCAGAACTTTGAGTCCGAGAAGCGCAAGGTGGTGTGCCGCTACCTGCGTCACGTCGCTCACGCCAACGGAGCATCCCTACTCTTTGCGAGCTCCAAGAACGAGCCCCTCGTGTCCAAGCTCAAGGCCACTCTGACCCATCTTGGCTTTGGCTCCGGCTCCGGCTCCGGCTCCGTGTAAGTTGATTGAGATGTCTTACTAGAAGGCTAGTCAAGAAAGTTTCCAACAGGGCGGCGATTAATGTGGAAATATCGGCTGCATTCAAATTCGCAGATATGGTAGACACCTTAGGAGGCAGTTTAATTAGTCATCGAAAGCAATAACAATTGAATGACTCAACAACCACCACTCAAGGTGGAAATATTGTAGCAGACATATTGGTGTACACAACATGCAGTTTTCTAAGAGACATCATTATAATGAAGTTGCACGAAAGCAGGTGCATAAATAGTATATTAATCGAAGCCTTTAAATCAAAGCACAAATTTGTTTGCTGCAACAGTTGTAGGCATAAAGGTCCGCTGGCATTGCTTTTGAGTTTAGGCAGCGAAATAGCCTCCGCCGTTGCTGACTTCAATGCTGTCTTCGTGAAGAAGTCTTTTTTTTTAGCTTTGTTCGGATCGGAAGAGGACTTAACGTAGCTGCCTATCCGCTAACACTGCGACAACATAACCTAGCCTAGCCTAGCCTAGCCTAACCTAACCTGGCCTAACCAAACCTAACCTAACCGGATCTAACCTAACCTAACCGAAATAACCTGACCTGCCTGATCTGTCGAATTGAAAAATTGGAACACAGTTAGTATGAGGAGCAGTCACCTGAGGCATTTTACTAGTTGGCGAATTGAGAGGATTTCAGGAAGGGTTGCAGCAGGTGGAAGTACTGAAGTGCATGCATGTCGGTGAATGCAATTCACAGTTTTGCATGAATTGTACGAGGTAAAAATACTAGAAAAGTTAATTTGAACTAAGAAAACCGGAAGAAAGAAGCCATAAGGAATTTTAAAGCACCAGTGTTTGGAGCGGATTAGAGTTCTGGGAGAAGGAGTTCTTGCATGTACGAAAACTGATTGTTGCTTTTGAGGTGAACACAAAGTAGGCGATAAGCATGGTTGAATAGCAGTTATTTACAATGCAAATGTTTTTTGTGCTTGCTAGTGGGAAAACTGAAAATTGCAATTTTTTCGATTAGGGATTTAGAAGGTCGTTCAGAAGCAGAGAGTCTTGTCTAAAAGCTCTTGTAAACAATTTCCTATGTCATTAAAAACAAATTCTGCTGTAAACGTATCCAGTATTTTCCACCATCCTAAAATAGAACGGAGGCAGTTAGGTTGGTCCCCAAGGCCTACCAAACATGCAGAAGACAAAATTTCTCTTGTCAAAGCTCAGTGTCGTTTGTTTTCCTCAGTAATTGGAAATCTCGAAGAAAGGTGATGCTGTGTATACAATTCTGAGCAAAAGTTGACAGACTGGAAATGAGACTACTTGAGAAGATTCCTTTTCTGTGTGCATGTGTGTGTGGTTTAACTCACAAGCTGAATAGTTCCCTGCACACGAGGTCCTGGGCTGCTTCAGGAATGAGAATCCTTCCCAAAGTGGCTCATAAACTTCCGCCCATGGCTGTACTCTGGGTGCCCCAAAACTGGCTTGCAAAATTTGAAAGGGGGCTCGCTAGAGACTTAGTGAAAATCTCTCATAGAAATATTGAGTTGAGCTTCAGTGCCTTGCAGTGTTGTTACTTGTCAATGCATATGGCCAGACATTGCTACAGCCCAAACAGGGCAGCGGGCACTACTTGAACCCCACAGAAAAAAATGACACTGAGGGCTGAAAGGACGCCTTGCCAACAACCAATGGCATTTGTGCTAATGATCTCTCTTCTTCTTCTTCTTGCAGTAAGGTGTCAAACACTGATCACAACAAGCCTCTGCACATCACGTTCGGGGAGGACTCATTTGAGAAGATTGGTGAGTCCTTCAGTGCATCAGTCCTCTTGAGGTCCAAATTAATCGGGAGCCCTCCACTATGGCTTGCCTCATCATCTGTGTTGCGTCGGAACGTTAAACCTTACAATCAATTGAATCAAATCAAAACCTCTTGAGTTGCGAGAAGTGGTAGGGGCTTTGTTATACTCACGTACTCACGTTGTTATGCTCAGGGAAGCCTAAGTTTTGCATATATAGTTTACAGTTAGTGGAATTTTGAACTAAAGATCAAAGTTGTTTCAATAAATGAAGAGTGTTATGTCACTTGGCATTTGTGGGGAATCAAGTCGGGTTTTTTTTTAACGAGTGCATTTCGCTGGATCTGTCCACTCTATGTCTCTGTTGCTTGACTATGCTTGAGCTTGCATGAGAGAAGCAGTGAAGACAAATGTTGCCTTTAATGATTATGTGCCAGTTGTTTCTAAAGGGTGATAACAGCACTCAACTGGTACTCAGAAAGCTTAACAACAGAGTGTTTGCATCCAGTATGCACTGTTTGAAGATTTGGAGCCTTCATTATTACTGCTTTTTTCTTTCTTTTTCTTTCTGCTTCCAGATGGCTCCGCACCAGCGAACTCTATGCAAGTTTCAAAGTGGGTCCTCCCCCATGATTTCAATCACCCTAAGAGTTGTTTTAGAAGCCCGTATCGTTTGTGGGCTTCCAAGATGGGATGTGATGTTTTCGGTCGTTGGGGAAGCAGACTCTAATGTCGATAACCTTGTGGAATGTGTGTTACGTTCCTTCAGTGTGGGCTTTTGCAGGATGTGGTTTTGGCAGGATTTGACTTCTCTAATTGCTGAATCGGCTAAGATGCATAGTTAGTGATACTCAGAAAGAAAAAAGCACAAAAATTATACAACTTTATTTATCGGAAACATCGTCAGGAATGTGATGCCATGCGGAAATGTAAAGGGGGTAGTCCGGGGAAATCTTTTCCTTCATAGGAAAGCAGACAAGGCTTTTTTTTTCATTATGGGAGGTGACAGCTACTGAAGGTTCAGAGTAGTACAGTTTGCACACACAGACACACTGGCACACTGTATTTGGGGCATGTATTCTACTCCAGTAGTAGTAGTACTTACCCTATTTCCTCGAAGCGGGGACTAAATCTGAAACTTATTTGTTCAGTGTTGATGTTGCCAGGGATCAGATTCTGCAGAAACCCACAATTTGTGCCTTGTGGTTGTACGTTCACTTTGTACTGCGATTTACACAGTCGAGTTGCAAAAAAATGATTGCCGTTGCCTTTAAGCTCGCCTGTTAACATTCCTACGGGAGTGACTACTTCATGACCAACGGACTTAAAAACCATTGTGCACCCTGTATGAAAAGCTTTACAAATACATATCAGTGTTCACAACGGCCTGGTTTGCTTATTTTAGAGATACAGTCGAATCCCGCTACAACGAAATTGACGGGACGTGCGAAAAATTTCGTTGAAGCGAAAATTCGTTGAGGCGAAATCTGCCGCAACACACCACGGAAAGGCCAGAAAAATAGCCCCATATGCTTCCGCATCATTGGCAGCATAATACAATGTTTAGAAAAAGGAGTGACGCGCAATAACGTCATGTTTATTCGGATAACAAAGATACCAATGGTTATTTGTTCTTTCACTGCACGCGAAGAACGCGTTGCGGAGTGGGGTGAAGAAATGCAGGCACAAAACGTATTGCTGTACAACAAGGCGTGTCCACCGAGCTGATTACTTGCAGATAGCTGCTAGGCCGTTGGAAGCCCCCCTCTCACTTGTAGCAGGAGCAGTGCCGTTATCTTATCATCTGACACGGAGCGGCAGCTACTGACCTTGGCAGGTTAGACGCGCGCGCTTGCATTTAACACAACTGCGCGCTCATGACTAAGATAGGATGACTTGGCTTCAAGACCAAACACGCAAACATGATTTTTGCTCTTGGCTATGAAGAATGGTAGACGGAAAACGGCAAGGACAGCTGCTCGCAACGCATACATGACGGCGCCGCGCCAGCAGCGGAGCACATTTGTGCGATTTCGACTGGATACGGATGGGCTGTAGCTCCGGCTTGGTGAACCGGGCCTGCGCCTCATGTTAAGACGGCCAGCCACATCGTTATCACCATCAAACAATGGCGTCCGCCTATGAGTTTTTTTTTTTTTTTTTTTTTGTGGCGGTGTGGTCCCACCGCGCATGTTTTCGGTGAAACTAAGCGTCCTGAATGTATAAAAAGTTACATAAAGCTGGCGCTATGCTTATTTTATTGTAAAATAATTGTTGAAACCCAGCCCAAATCATTGAAAATTTCGTTGAAGCGAAAGCAAGCCTGACAAATGGTTCGTTGTGGCGAGGACTTTGTTGCATGGACTTCTATGGCTGGCTGACGGGGAATTGGAAATATTTCGTTGAAGCGGCGTTCGTTGTAGCGGGGTTCGACTGTATCTCTATTCTGTACTGAAGTAAAAAAATAAACCCCCTTGCTTGCTACACACAAAGTGCCATCTGGTGACAATGGGATGAACCAAAATGCGTTTTTGTTTATTTTTTATCTCACTAAAGAAGTAACACGTGTCTAAGAGATGCAAACTAGGCCGCCGGGAACATCTCTCTATGAATTTGTTAAACCTTTCGCATCGGTACACGATGCTTCTTAAGCCTGTAGGTCACGAATTAGTACGTCCCCTAGGAATGTGATCAGGTAATTAAACGACTCCAATCCTGGATCGTCTTCGTTCATGAATTGCTGTGACAGTCTTTAGCTGTCTCGCGGCCTGGAGAAATCTCTAATGAATGCTCCATTCTGTGTTACTTCCAGCTCCTACGCGGTGGTGAAGCAAGCATTCACCGAGATCTTCCCGCAAGTGGTACGGACAATTGCCTTCAACTGCCCGGCCAATTATTAACTAGGGTGTTGTTTACTGCAGCTGTGTCAAGTATAGGCTTCCATTTCTTTCCCTCTGTGGTAGCTGTGCGATAATTGTTGTGTTTCAATTTAACCCAGAAACAAAGGGCACGTTGCTTTTGTTTGGGTATTAGACGCAGCTTCGATGTTCGTTTGCTCACTGCAAACGTCGTTCACTTTCACCAAGTCACTGTACTGCGGCAGCATGCTGCCAGTCCATAGTCACCAGGACTAAATTAGTTCACGCGTGTGGATAATTCAAAACGGGTTTCAGGTAAAGTCTTGCTTACCTATTTCTGACAGCGATTTTGGGATGTCTTTTGGAGACAGCAGTCTGGTCATTGGTTCACCTTCTGCTCTTAAGCACGGACATCTAGAAAATTGCTTTTTGAATTGCAATTTAGATGTTATGTTATTTTTAATGAACGGATTGAGTCGTGGTGAAAGGCAGATGAGGTTCAAAAGGTCTTGGCTTCGCACCTAGTACACTTGACAGCAGTCATGCAGGACCAAGAAGTCGGAAGTGAGTAGCACGCATTGTTATAGGGGAGTATACTGGCTCTGTACCCAAATCACACAACAACGGCCAACAATTCAAACTGTCCTAGGGGACACGAAAGTTGCAAAAAAAGAAAACAATAAACGCAATGAGAAAAAATCACAATGTAGATGTGCCAATGAGAATGTGAAGATGTTAGGACAATTATAACAAATCAATAAACAAGTTTTTCTCTTTGTATTAAAAACGTATTTGGGTGAAGAGAAAATTACCACTGTTTGGATGCAAGCAAAGTAGATGCGACTGACATTTCACTGTGTGGACTTCTTTGTTGTTTGTATGGTAGGGACTTGCATGGCGACTACTGATGAAGTGTGTCTACTACTAATAACACTTCGCTGTGTGACTCTTGGGGTCTTGACACAGGAGCAAAAAATGACCATACCCGAAGACCCCTGTCGCGACCCCAAGTTCAAGGAAAAGGACATCGACCTCATGAAGGCCCAGAAGGAGGCCGTGAGTTGGGAAGAGCTCTCTCCAGCTGCGTGCAATCGCTTGCTTGCATTTTTATTTCAAAGCATAGGTTATCTGTTTTTGCACCGGGGCTTTGTTGTGCTGGCTTTACTTCTGACTAAGATGACGTTTTCGCGTGAAGCTTTGTCTTGAGCCCAACGCATGCTGCCTTGCACGCAACCCAGCGTGAAAGAGCTTTTCACATGGCGACACAGTAGACGAATTGAAGTGAAATTATTTGGGTTTTGAAAAAAAAAATTTTTACATACATATGTCATATGCAGCCGAAAAGTTAGTCATGCTTGTTTCATAGAGTTCTCAAATGACAAGGATCAATGTTATAGTACATTGTTTTTCGTACATCACACAATGGTTCTGCAGAAGTGGCAGTTTCGGGATATTATTAGATCAGATGTAAAAGTGATTGTAACAGGTGTTGGCAGTAGCTTACAGCATGACAGTGGTTTGAAAGCATCCCAGCATTGTGAAATTGCATAATTGTAGGCTTACAATTGCTTTTTCTGGAATGCGCTGCTAGAATTTCAAGGCAAACTGCACATTGTATGGCAGATTTGCTATATTTTTAAAACCCAATTGCTTCATTGAGATTACTCCAGGGGATAATGTAAAGCTTTACTTTGGCGTATCAGTGCGTTTTGCCTCCCTATAAACAGACCGCTGTGACACACAGAATGGGCATTCGTATCGGTTTCCTTGCTTTTGTCTCGCTCTCTCGTGCCCTTTTAATTTATTTAATGCGGAGTAACGGATGGAACCCAGAAACCCGAAAAGGTGGGGCTGAATGCATGAATTTAAAAATTTTAGCACTGTGTCGGGGAACGAAAATTTAGTTTGACTGCATTTGCGGAATGCAGTAAGCAAATTTTGTGAGGTATTAGATCAGCTATGCATTATTTGAGGTGTGCTAAAAGGAATCCCTAAATTTGTGTTTGGCATAATAAAATAAATTTTTTGTGCCTTTCGTTTGTTGCTGGCTGTTTTTCGGGAACGACCAGGAAAATGACAGGAGTTCACCTGTGCGAACTGAAAGTCTATTTTTAAGCTGCATTCTTACGGCGGGACACTGGTCTTGGGGGCATTGTTGGTATTTTTTAACCTATGCACTTGAAATTTACACACTAAGTGTATTTTAACATGCTGAGCCACAAATATGCAGTCAGTTTTCATCTATGTGTTGTAAGTGCAGAGTTGTGCAACATGTTATGTCATTCTGTTTTGAACAATTTTATCATTATCCATCTTTGAGATACTTGAATGCTTTTTATTCCTTTGTGCTCTAGAAATACCAGGTAGTGCAACTATACCACAGAAGCAATTTAGCATCGTTTCTACAAGCACTGCAAACTTATTAACAGGTCATCAGTTACCGATATTTTCGTAAAACAAACTGCATAAAAAATTGTTCTAGCAAAAATAAATTGTATATTTCTGAGGTTTTATTGCCCTATTCAGTTCATACGCTTTCAAATGCAGCAAAAACGATACAAATCTGGCCAGTACATCTCAAAATATTGTACCCAAAATTTGAACTCGTTAGGAAAGCATCGGTCCTGAGAAAACGAGGCATGAAGTCTGGAAGCATAAGAGAAAATGGTCATTTATACGACTTCAAAGGGCAACAGTGTGTAAATACTCATGGACAGCTATATATTTTGCAGGTACTTTTTTTGAGACGTGTAGACTTCAAATAAAATTAATACAAAAAAATTGATTTCTCGGCAACTTTTCCGTCCTCAGACCAGTGTCCCCCCGTAAATGCCGACATTGTTGATGTGGATGCAAGCACGTGTCTCATCATTGCACCTCTCCACAAGGCTTACCCAGTGTGATGATGATTTATTTTCTTCAGGAACTCGCTGAACTCTGCAAGCGGCGTGAGGAAGAAGAGCGGGCAAAGGATCCTTCCCGTACCTGGACTGATTGCGTTCACCAACGATGAGAATACGAGGAGGGACCACTTCTGGACATTTCATTTATTTATTTTCAGTATTAATTTGTTTATGTGAAAACGAAGGCCTGTTGGTCTAAGCTCTGTCATCATCTCGTCATCATCATCATAGCTATCATCACCACTGTCGTCGTCCTGTTGCAGACGTCACTGCTCCATGAAGGCCTCTCCAGTCATTGTTAGGTATATATTATTCTTCCTAGATCAGATAAAAGGGGGTGGTTACAGGAATGGGCTCATCACAAAAGACCTAGCTCCTTAGTGAAAGCTGGGTGTTTATCTAGCAGCTCCCTTTTGTCATTCAAGCAGTGTAGTCAGTCGTATCGAGTTGTCTTAAGACTGTATAACTAGACGTAGCCATAAAGGAGATTATGAAAAGGGGGGAACTGTTGTGCTTGAGTTAATACAAGTACTCAATATGAAGCACAGTGCGACATTCCATACAAAGGCTTGTCGTAAGCAGGTTACTTTTTTTTTCCTGTCTGTTTTGCATCTTGGGCCATGCTTTGCTTTGTAATGAATGTTTAAAGCGGGCACATGCAAGGCAGCCTCTTATTTGGACCGTACAGCATAACCAACTTCCCACAGCGCAACTGTTCTCCTTATATTCCATTTATGTTCGTGATTTCACACCTGCAATTGGCACAGAAATGTACAATTGTGTAGCTAAAATTTATTCTTCTGTCCACGTTGCCGTTGCAGTGATGCTAGGCTTTATGAGTGTGTTTAGTATTCCTGTAGGTTTATTTTGGGAATGGTTCGTGTCCTTCTTAATGCTGCCCGCCATGAGTTGCAGGTAAGCTTTTCTGTTGTCATAATCACCACATCTAACTTTGTGGAATAAAGTGAAATTTAGTCCTATACATTGTTTCATTTTGCATTTCTTGCTCACTTGAAGAAACACAAAGGAGTCTAAGAGTAAGTTAAAGCTCTGCCTGCTGTAAAAGATGCAGAAGCTTCAAATTAGATCTGTCTATATGATGATTTTTGTTTGATATTTGTTTTGCTCTGCCAGCATTGCATTATAATTACAGTGGCAGCTGTTAATGCGATGGATGCTGTTTTCCTCAAACATGCCTGCATTTTAGTGGAACGAGGGACTTTACTGGTCCTTGAAGGATTCCAACAGTCAACATGCTTGTGAAAGAATTCGGGATGGAAGACATAGCGCAGTACAATGCATATTGTCTCGAAACAAATTTTGCACTGGGGGCAAAGTGCTCTCAGGCGACCCCCAGTCTCCATGCAAGTCAGTACATTGGTGGATGCAATTGGCCATCACACAAGGCAATGGGCAAGACAACAGGTGTCCCTGAAATATTAGGAAAATTCAAATGGTTTTCCGCTGGTGGTGCAACAGTTATCGCATTGCTTGAATTACCGAAGCAGGCTGGTGTAATTCTGCACAGATTTTTTTTTTTTTTGCACTGTGTTTAGAGTATGCAAGAAGATAGGGGAAATGTAAAGATTCCCAGCTTCATATCATTCCACCGCCTCGTATCTCCGCCCGGGTAGACCACATTTTCAAAGTTTCGCTAAAACAGGACCAATTTTCGCTAAAACAGAAAGATATAAAAACTCTCCTTTAGCCCTTGCAATCGCAGAATGGAACTTGTTACCTGCTCACATTGCAGAACTGTCCAATTCATCATCCTTTCAACATGCACTCAAAACCTTTCTTGAAGTTCTTTGATGTCGTTGATGTCGCATAAATCTTTCTTGTGTTTTTCTTTTTTTTTTTTTCTCTGTATCTTTTTTGCCCCCGGTAGAGTGTACTGTTTGCGCTCTTTTGTTTTTGCTTACTGTTTTAAGTGTATTTCGCGTGAAGCCCTTTTTTCATTCAATGTAATGTATTGTTGTTTGGCGTTGTTTCTGGATTGTACTTTCAGTTTCTCGATGCAATAGTCATGTACACCATCTCTGCCTTCATTTATGTTCTGCTGGAAAAATGTACTGTACTTTTATCATAACCCCACTCTATCCCCCCCTATGTAATGCCCATTCGGGCCTTTAGGGTATGTAAATAAATAAATATATCTGACCCTGGTTGATCGTCAACTTGGTCAGCTATTTTTATCGAGACATTGCTTCAGTAGCAGATACAGGCTGAAATTTTAGGCACAGTGTAGGCATCAATTGCAAAGAAGGGGGGCAAAGTACACATTTTGGTGTTAATTTAGGTGCACTTATGCTAATGTGCAGGAATTTTCATTGTAGCCCAATCGTCTCCTTCTCGCAGGGGTCTCCCTAGTGGTTATTTGGGGCTATTAAAAAAAGGGGGCGTACGATTACGATACCCCATAATGCGAAATTTGAGTACAGCGTGTACTGCAGAGTCTTCTCGGCGATGGCGCATAGCTGCTGCGTTGACTGCGCTGTTCCTTTTGCTCGGGCAGCACTTTCTTCATCTCGGGAAGTGATTGCGTCATCAGAAATGCATGATAGCGCCCGATACTTTGGTGTTATCTCGTAGTCTTGCGCCACACACTGGGCATACCGCCCTCCTTCTCACACTTTCGCCATACTGTCCTCCTTAGAGATGCGTCGCTCAGGAGTGAGCCGGATCTTTTGAACCGCTCTTTTTGAAGAGCGGGTGAGCCGTGGCTCAGTAAAAGTGAGCGGCTGTTCTTTCGGAGAGAGGGAGCCCCTTCTCGCCCGCTCAGTGATCCGTGTCGAACGGGGTGAGCCACAGCAGAGCCCTCCATGGAGGAAGAAGAGCCAATTGAGCAGAAGAGCTGGGTAAAATGAGCCGGCTCTTTGGTGTGAGTTTTACGCGATCTATTAGTATGAGTCAGAAGAACCGGATGTACTTTTGAGCCGCTCTTCGGATCTTCTAACCCGCTCTTTTCGAAAGCCACTCTTCTCGGAGCCGGATCTTATTCTGAGCCGCTCTTTGAGAACAGAGACCGCAGCGGCGGCGGTGAATGACAGATCGGGAGGCCACAATGGTAGCAGGGAACAAACTCCGTCTGTATTTTGAAAGTAATAAAATAAACTCCTGTGATTCACCACTGCTACATTTGTGCGCTCAGCTATAGTCCAAGTCAGGAATGAGCCGGATCTTCTGGGCCGCTCAGTTCAACGGCGGTTCTCGGCTCTCGGCGGTTCTTTAGCAGAAGCTGGGTCTTGTGTGTTACTTCTGTGTCGTCTGTTATCGGTGCCAAGAAATTGACCCGTCTCGCTTCATGTGAACTGAGCAAAGGGTTGTTCATAAACCACAATTCACATTTCTGTATTAAGATTAGATTCTTGTATCTTGTTTTTCGGAATCAATTTTTTCTGGCACGTCACAGCTCATTAGTGGAGAGCGGGGTTTGTGAGCTAATAAGTTGATAAAGAAATTTGCATTTTTTTTTTATATATAGACCGGAGAGTGATCTTGAAATACCACAGACGCATAAAAACTTTTGTAATGATGGTGAAGCCAATTCTTTTCTGTACCAATTACAGCTGGATGCTGTGTCAAAAAAGGATGGTTTCCATAACAAGGAAAAGTTCCCGCACTTAAATTAAGCAATAATTTAGGTTATGCCTTATTAACACAGGTTAATGAAACCGCTTAGAGCCGTTCCTGAGCGCCCACTGAAGTGAGCCTTTTCTGCCCATCTCTAGTCCTCCCTTGCCTCCTCGCTCTATCTTCGGTGTCCCCCTCGTTCTCGCAGGTTGCAGCTGTGGGCTGACTGGAGAGACTGCTGAACACTATTTCAAGTGGTATTCGCTGAAATGAAGCTCATCTTAGTTGTGAACAATATGTTGTACACAAACATACAAAGCTAGCTCCTCCGAACTTTGCTGCAAGCCATTCTAGTTCCATTTTCTGTGTTGCAAGTAGGCAAAGGTTTCGGTTTCGGTTTCGTTTTTAATTAAAATAAAATATTTACTGATTTATAACTGCAGTAGTGGAAACTGCAAATATTCGAACGTTTTATATTTTAGTGGGCATTCACTGGGGTCATAAAAGAAAGAACACTGCAAACAAGCCCGCACGAGCCGCTTGCAAATGAGTGGTGTGATGATGGCTCATCCAATCGGGGCGACGCCTTTGCAGAACATTACAATACAAAAGCGAAAGCAAGGGTTTTGGCACACCGGCTGGCATTGACGGCTTCGGCGCTTCGGTGGGTTCTCTGCGATCAATCGCTTAACATGCTGCTTCGAGCGGTGATGCAATCGTCGGGAGGAAATTGCCTTCGCAACGATATCTCGGCATTCAAGTGAAGGTAACAGGTTTTCCCGGATTAGTGGCGGCGGCTTCGGCCGCGCATTTGATTTTCTTGGGCGGTGCGAGGTGATGCCGGGTGTTGCAGTGTTGGTGTGAAGTGTGGTTGTTTGTTTTCTTCGGAGCCCGTAACGTGCCTTTTCTTCTTTCCCACCAGAGCTTCGTGAGTAACTAACTCGCCATTCAGCTATCGTAAGATAGGCGTACGCAGCGTAGCGGAAACAGTCCACTCTGCCGCGTGGGTTTACGCACAGAAACATTCGTGGGAACGTCCGGAAAATCTCGTTCTTCGAGCAATTTTTCAAGCAATTCGTCCGGAACCGTTGCTGCTTTACAGCTTTTGTACAGCTTTGAGGCTGTTTTCTTCCGGCTTGGGTTGGTTGATTAAAAATTATTTCTCACTCGATTCGGTCGCGATCTAATATGTGTTTGTACTGACTAGGCACATAGCTTATGCAGTCATCGTCCGCGGATTGCACCTTCTTTTGAAATCACCTTGGTGCTGTCAAACCTCAAGTATTTGACTTCTGTCAGAAACTCGGCAACCGTGTTTCCCGAGATTCAATTTGAGCAACAAACATGATATAAGTGTGAAAACTTCGCGAAAGTGAACCTTTTGTGCGCTCCGTATTGACGTCCAGAGTGTTTCTGACGAGCGTTGAAAGTCTCTTTAGTGTGAACAGATGTATGACTGCCTCCATACATACATAGTATGATGTTGTTTGTACTCTGCAGCACTTCAGAGGACCAGCCCACACCAGACTGAAGCAGAAGAGAGGAGAAACGCCGAGGCCCAAACATGAGCATCACACTGAACGGCGAGCGGTTCGACGACATCTTGGCCGACCGGCGCACAGTGGGCGACCTGTCGTGGTGCACGCGTGAGTGGAGTTGCCCCAAGTACCGCTTCTTTGGCAACCGCACCCCACAGCAGATCAAGGATGAAGTGCTGGCCAGCCCTCGTGTCCAGCGGGCAATCGCACAGGTAAGGCTTGCCCCGTCGCAAACACTGTATGGGATGGGGACTCCGAATTGGGCGTTTCTTTTCCAGCATGAAAATCTGTTTTTGGTTGTGTTTCTGTGTGTCTATGGGGGCTGACAGGTTTTTGTGTGCATGTTAGAAGGTGCACAGTGTTGTGCTGGAATTGCGAACGGTGTTCCCCAAGGCTTCCCTGTGGTGCCACTTTCTTTTACAGGCTGTGTGCTTTCTTGTGTGTGAAGAAAAGTGCGTTCATGCTATGAGTGCGTTCATGCACACGGAGCAGCGACTTAGTAGTAGCAGTTTTTTCGGCCGAACACAGAGCTTCAGCAAGAAAATAGAGCAGAGAAATTTATTGGTGCGCATCAAATGCACTTACCGCATCTAGGAACTATCATCCAGCTGTGTACAGTCCCTCTGGTAGCACTGGTAGCTCACCCAAAAGGTCTGAGTGTATATAAAGTTATTAATTTACTAGTAATGAGGTGTTTTGGGCAGGCAGGCATAGTCAGCAGAATGAGCTAGCGATTAATATTGACCCGGGGGAGGGGGGTTTGAATGTGCTTCTCTCTCTCTTTTTTTTTTAAGTCATTCGCCACAGAGGTGTACACCCTGTCATACCCACAAATTCGAGGATGTGTTCAGCGGGGTTTCATCCACTTCTAAAAGCAAATGTTTCATAGCACATTTGTAGAATTCCTGCTTATATCCCTGGTAAAGCCACCTATGTTATGAATTGATTACAACAGTAGGAGCACGAGGACGCGGGTTCGATTCCCGGCTCTGGCAAACACTTTTCTGATGAAGGCGAAAAGGAAAAATGCCCGCGTGTTCGAGATTTCGGCGCATGCTAAAGATCCCAAGGTCGTCAAAATTAATCCGGAGCTCTCCACTACGGCGCACTTCATCGCCTGTGAAGCGTAGGCACGTTAAACCCCACAATCGATCTATTACAACAGTAGAAGATGATTTGGGGCTTTGGAAATGGTGACAAGACCTTGTTCGAGGCAAGGAGCAGTCGCATGACTTGTAAAAGGGGCAAATCAATCTGGGATGAACTGAGCGTTAATCAAGGTGTTTGTATGCTGCATGTGTTGTTTCTGTAGGCGGTTCTCTTCCTTGTGCAGTTCTCACTGCATGTTCTTAGCCAAGATGTAGGCATTGTAAGAAATTGGTGGCAGGACTTTAAATGGAAGGACTTTAATAGCTTAGAAACTAGTGAATGCCGAAGCAGAGGATGGGGCATGCTTGTTTGCTGTAGCAGGTGCCGAACCCTTGAACATTGCTGCTAATTTTGCCAACCAAATTCACTGCCGCCGGTCATTTTATTTCGATGTTTGTTCCAACCAACAAACGATGCCAGGTGGTAATACTAAACTTGGCAGCAGCGCATAGTAAGCAGCTTTGAAATGGGTCGCCCAAGTGGAGTTGCTTGATGACTGCAGCGATGCGCACCATCCTTCCTTTGCATTAGCAATGGCCGAAATGGCCGGGACTATCGAAGGTGCAGCAAAAGCTCCACTGGTGCGCCTAGTGAAAGGTGCCACGCTTTTCCCTTTTTCAATGCAGAAGCATTAGTTAATTCCTTAGGTGAAAAATTCAACGTCCCTGGCGCACAAAACGGCCAATGTCTCGAAGCAACAAAAAATGCGGTACTTGAGTTGAAACGCAGGTTGGGTTTGTCTGGATTGGTATGCAACACAGGCCCAGCCCAGCTCGTAAATTCAGCTGACTAAAGGTTGAAGTGAATTTTCAGTTCTTCTCTTCCTCCAGGAATTGCACTACCATGTCTCGTGTTGCTTATGAGGGGCGAGGCAAACTCTCGAGTCCAAACTATGAACGCTTGTGTGAGAATACGTATATATAGGGTTGTTCGTTTTGGGGTAAAACCTGGATTTACCCAAATTTTACACCCCGACATGTTTTAGAGGAATCGGGTTTTAAACCCAATTTCTCCCCGAATGGACCTTTTTGAAGTAGCGATACGCGCAATCATGGGCTGACGGTTCGCCGTTCTCAACCAGTATTTGCTGCAAGCAAGCCCCACAAACACAGCTTTCGAACATATTGAGTACTGGCATGACTCTACCGCTCGGTACCCCCCGTCTGGCAAATGCTGCTCTGGGATTGTTGTACCTAGCTGATGGAACCTGTGTCGTCTAGGGAACTAGGGAACTGTGTCATCTAGGGAACTTTCCCCCAGTTGAGATACGTTCAGTGATCAGACACTTCTCGAATGAAGTCCTACATGTTGCGCAAGCAGATGATAATGCTTGTAAACAAGGATGTGGAAAAATAAATGACCAGCTTTTCATGAATACAATGTTTCACTTTTTTGGAGGTTATCAATGCTCTTTACTGTCATAATTACTAATTTGTTTACAAACAAAGACCAAATTTCGAACAATACTTCTAAAACCCGGATGTACCCCCAGTTATACCGGCTTGAAACAAACAATTTTAATGCGTTAGAGTTAAGAAGCTCGTGATACCTTCTTATAAAACAAACTGAGTGTAGTACAGAGCACATTTGTAGATTTATCCGAAAAAAGTCCGAATTTCAGTATGGTTTTACAAAAAAAAAACATTTCTCTCCTATATCAGTTAAAAATGGCATACGTTCCCCCCCCCCCCCCTCCCCTCTCCCCCGGTATTTTAAAGATGTAAAACCTAAAATGAGCAAGCCTAAATATATGCAGGATAAAACAAAAGCAGTTGGACAGCAAAAAGATCCCCTTCCTCTTGCCTGGCTGAGTATACATAAACTGGGTGAGGGAATGGAAAACTTAAAAAAATAACAAGAAACAGCCAGGCAGGGGGCACGATACGTGCCACCGAGCATGAGGTGTTCGGAGAGAGTACCAAAGCGATGGATGACCTTGTGGGTCGCCGCCCAACAAGGTCAAAGAAAGCCACCTCTTTTGCCACAGGCGTTATGTGGCCCTGTGGTGTTTCCACAGGTGCCTCGGGTCCAGAGGATTATGAGGGGGACACTGATCTTGAGCACGTTTTTGTTATTTTTTAGCCTTCGTGCTTCATATTCACGCTTTAACATCCTGAGAACAAATGCAGTCACTTTTCATCCATGTCATTCATGTAAGTTCAGTGTTGTGCAACATGTTGTGGCATTCCATTTCGGCCAACTTTTTTCATTGTGTACCTATAAAATACACGAATACCTTTTATCCCTTTGTGCTCTAGAAGGACCAGCAAGTGCATCTAGGTATACTACAGCAGTAATTTTAGCATTGTTTCTGCAAGTGCTGTAAACTTTGGAAATTGCTGAGCAAGGTGCGGGTTCGTTCCCGGCCGCGGCGGCCGCTTTTCTGATGGAGGCGAAAAGCAAAAACGCCCGTTATACGAGATTTCGGCGCAATGTCAGGTCATCAATCACCAATCAATCAATCAATCAACTTTGGAAATGTCAGGTCATCAATCACCGTGTCTTTGTAAAACAAACTGCATAAAAAATTGTGCTAGCAAAAAGAAATACGTTTTCACGGTTTTATAGCATTGTTCAGATCCCAAGCTTTCAAATGCAACAAAAATGATACAAATCTGACCACTACATCGTACGATATTGTACCCCACAGTTGACAGAGAAAGAAGCCACGAAGCTTAAAAACATGTGGGAAAAATGTTTATTTATGCAACTTCAAAGGGCGACAGTTTGTAAGCGCTTATGATACAGCTATAATATTTTGCAGGTACATCCTTTGGGACCTGTGGACTGGAAATAAAGTTAATACAAAAAATTGATTTTTTGGCAAATTTTCGGTCCTCAAGCTCAGTGTCCCCCCTTAATGGCTTAATGGCTATAGGATCCTTTGTTGGGTGACAGCACCTCCGCATTGGCATTGTGGGGAGTGCAAGCAGTACAGTAACCTCTGTGGTCAAACCTTACAATTGACCTAATGAATGCATTGTGGCTTTTGACTATAAAAGCTGTGTTGTGGACATGTTCCGTGATGTAAGTGAGCATGTAACTTGAGAATGCTGGTTACGGAAGAAGCAGTTAAGCGACTAGCATAGTGTGCTTCCCGTTAAATGTGCCCCCTTGCTTGGTGATGCAACTTCGGCATGTGCCAAGGTCATGGTAACAAGAGGAAAAAAAAAAAAGAGAAAAAAGTACCTTCAAATGTTAGGATAAAAATGAAAAAAAAATGAAAACGAATCTTTCTTCGGCATCACTATGTCATAAGTAGTGTCAGGTGTTTTTTTCAATGAGTCCATCTTTATAGCGGCAACCACATGGAGCATTTTGCGAGTGACTGACAGAGCGATGCAACGGGTGATCCGCAGTCCGCTCGTCCCAATCGCTCGCTCAGAAGGCAGCCACATGATAGTGATCGTGCGAGCGATGGCGAAGCACTATCTCAATATGGCCGCATGGTGCCCAATACGAGCATCGAAGTAGAACACGGCCGCAGGTTTTTTTATGTGTTCATTTGGTCACAAAAACGGGAAAACGTATTTCAGTAAGCAGAGGGTTGTTCTTTTCTAGGATGCACTGTGCCACCACTCGCTCTTCCCCTCGTCTCTACCTAAGCCGAAAGTTGCACCCCTTATGACTTTCTTATCGGCTAGTCGCTGTAGCCACTTCTGGAGGTGAGCGATTTTTTTTTTTGGCGACCTTAGAACCGAGCGACCCGATGAGCGATTTGGTCTGCGGTGAAAAGTAGTTTGTCGCTAGTCACGTCGCTCCGTAAATCACTTGCAAAGTTGCTCCACGTGGTTAGCGCTTATCATTGTCCATCTTCGTCTGCCTCTCCTCCTCCTCGGTCATAAGGTGAGGCGCGGAGCAGAAGCGGCCCCCGGCGGAGGTGTCGGAGGAGGCGCGCCGCCTCCTGGAGCAGATGGGGCCACAACATGCGCATGGGCAACATCCGCTTCCTGGGCCTACCTGCTGAGCAAGTCCTACAAGAGCATGTACCGCTCCATCTACGTCCACTCCGACGGCATGGAGCAGGTGAGGGCAATGGGGGGGAGAGTGCGGAGGTGAGCTTCCGTTCCCTAGTGGGCACAGACCCGCCACTTCCTGTGTGCACCCAGTGCCATCTACTGGTTTCGTTCGAAACACTACTTCCATTGGTCTGACCAACTGCTAAAAAGGCCTCGCTGTTCGCTTTCAGTGCCATAGAAGTAGAATTGCAGCTTTTGCCACAAATGGACTGGGTTCGAGCGTCATGGGGGAACAAAACATTTGAAGAACCGTGATTTTTTTCTTTTTACTACAAATTGTTTTCTTGGCTCAATTCTATGCGATCTTTTCAGAAATAACGGTGGTTTAGTATCTTTTACGTATAATTATGGTCAGCGCAGCATATCAACACATTTAACGTTTCATTAAATTGCACCAAGCAGCACCTATTTCGAAACGGAATATCATGGGAAGGAGGGTGGGAACGATTCTCTTGCAGAATACTGCATTTCCATTTCACTGACCCTACGCGGCAACACTGTGGAAGCTGCGAGGTTTCAACAAGACACTGAGAACAACGCTCGCAAAAATGAAGATCGTCATTTTTTTTTTCACTTCATGGTTGCAGAACAATGTGGATGCTGTGTAGCTTCTGGAAGCTGCTGCCAGCATGTGACTGCTTCATGCTGTGGTGCCCACTGTAGCTTTGGCAGTGCTGATGCAGAGTTTGTGGAAGGGAGTACATGTTTTAACACTTTCGTGACCGCACCGATTCTCATCGGTAGTGTGTTATCGATGAATACAGATTCAAATCTTGGCGCTCTCCGAGCGCTTCTGAACAGCCAACACCATCCAAAGGATAAAGGAGGAAGCGTTTCATCAGTTTTGCTTTCAAGTTTCTTTTCTCCGCCGGCGAGGGATTTTTTAAGCTCCTTCGCTGTGGTTTCGGTATGTGACATCGATGCCGCTTGGATGCTCACGGAAACGGTGAATTTCAACAGATTCCGATAAATGTGAGCGGTAATCTCTGGGTGATGGTAGCAGCTACAGACACATCAGACGACTTCATTCGTCACACTTCAGTACGGACCGCCAAAGTGTGCCAGACCGCTCCAGAACGTCAGCAGGTATCTGCGGCAAGTTCGCTTTTGCCTTGGTCCGTTCCATCGCTGCGCGCGTGATGTTAACATATCCAGCCTGTTTAAAGGTCGCTAGCTCTTATCTGAAAGGGTTTCGACTCATTCGGGCGGGACACTGGTGGATGGCTGCCACAGTGGAGCGAAGCCTTTGTTACCGTGTGTACATAAACCCTTCGTGCAGTGGCATATATGCAGTGTTGCTGCTGAATATTTGTATGTATGTAATAACTTCTGTACTTCCGCAGCTCATTTGCAGTATTTTTTAACTCTTTCCAATAGCGCGGGAAAATTGGTGATTCTTAGGGTCCAAGAAAATATTTTTTCTTGCTAAAAAAATTGGTTAGGCACTATTGCAGAAACAAAAAATGCAGATTTATTAACATTTCTTTCCAATAACAACAATATCAGTTTTTTTAAACTGTTTTCATCTATCATAGCTGCTAAAAATGATCAAAATCATAAATGTTTGTCAAATGTCGAAAAAATGATAAAGACGGAGTTGTGTATAACAACTACCGGTAGTAGAAAAAAATTAGAATGTACATTTTGTAGGGAAACATTTCAAAAATACGCCCCAGAAAGAATGTCGACGTGCGCGGAAAAGCTTTTCAGATATAAATAAAAAATGTTAGCATGCGAGGTGCTCGTGTCATGCGGTGAAGCCCAACCTCCAATTCAAAATGTGCGATTTCGGGTGGTTTCATGGAAGAAATCTGGCGGTTTCACATTATCAGAGGCACCAATTTGCCCCCACATAACGTAAAAGGAAAACGAAACTCCGTGGTTGATGCTTGTTGACGTTCACGGTCGGTTATCTCTCAAAGCATAAAGTTGAGGTTTATCATCTTCTGACTCGCAATGGTAGCCTTGCTTGCAGGAATGAGGTCCGATACACTATAATCGTGCCCTGCAAACTTTGGCCGAGTAGCTGTTGCGCAATAAAAAAGATCAGCACAACGAGCCTCCTCCATTGCAGCGCCACATAACATTTCTAAAATGAAACAGCACAAAAGCTTATCGGAGACTCCTTCCGAATAGACAGTTCAACTAAGCAGCAACACTAGACCCCCGGAGATTCTCTCGTATGGAAACGAAACTGGAAGGTGAACAGCTGGCAGTGTGTAAGGCCAGTTTGAAGCGCTGTCCTCGTCGGAACAGATATCTGGTGACTGGGTGGGATCTTTTGACTTGCATCTGAAGTTCTTATTGCAGAAATCAGGTTAGGGTTCAGTGAACATGCTTTGTTCAAGGATCAGTCGCGGACGCTCAAGGCACCATGGCAGGTAGCCTTGAAGTTGGGTAACTGTGTAGTAGCACTAAATATGAATTTCGCGATGCAGAAACGAAACCGAAACTGTTGTAAACTGTTCGCGAATGGTCCTGGGGCAAGTAGAACTACCACAGAACTTAGAACAACGTGCGCAAAGGCAATAAAACTGCCTAAAATCATAAAGTAGCTTTGCAAACAGGCACTGCTTGACATTTTCAGCCGATTTCTGGGATTATTACTGTCAAAGTGCAAACCTGACGATTGAAAATCGTTTGCTGGTTCATCATTCATGCCAGCTGATAACAAAAAACAAGCGCTGATGCAGAGATAATTACAGAGTGGCACACATTCTTCGTTGGTAGCAGTGACGCACGATGACCACGCCCCTTTTCCACACTCAGGTGATTCAAACGCGTGTCAAAAATCACGTTTTTGTTGCAAAAATGAAAACAAAACTGATTTTGAAAGGCCATTTTCTGATCTAACTCCAAACAGCTTTACTTGTTCGAGCAACGCCTGGAACGCTATGAAAAGGTGCTCCCAAAGTATCGTTCAAAGTGAACTATTTTGAATAGGTGCGGTAACGAAAGAGTTAATTAGGACCATTTATTCAAAGTGTAATTTCAATTTCTTTTTATTTACCCTGTGCAAGGTAGCATTGATGTTTTCATCATTCTTTTCCTTTTTGTTACTTTTTTGTTTTGATAATTTTTTGATTATATTCGAAATAAATCTGTTGTTTGAAAGTGATACTGGTGGAAAGCCCTATCCTTCCTCTATCATTTAATACCTTGCACTTTATCATCAGTCATTTTGTGTGGAATAAAAAAAAATATTTTCTGGACCATCTGAAAACAATTGGTTTTTCCACGGTCATGAAAGTGTTAAATCACCGTTGTCTTGCACTTCTTGTACCAAGCCAAAGCAAGCCAGTGGTGCTCATTACAATGTTTAAAAAAATGTGATGGACCTGGATATCCTTTCTTGAAATGGGCTGTGAGGGGAGAGGGGGTGGTATGTAGTTTCTGGGTGTTAAACAACCTGCATTGTTCCTGCATTGTTATATATACCTTTCGAGTGGTATATATTTGTATTCACAGCTCTGCAATCTAGAAATGAACTTGTTTTATAGTTCAGTGAACCTTTGAAACAGTAGCTCGCCATTGCTGGCCGAAGCTCGCAACTTTTGAGTACTACTTTTCACAGCTACACGAAGCGGGCAAGTTGGGGGAGGATGTCTTGCAGTTCTTGTACACATCATTATGCCATGCCTCACCAGTGGTCTCGATAAGTTTAGCCGTATTGCTTTGCAGTTATACATATGTTACGAGATGCCGCACAACTGCTTTGTGAAGCGGGGCATGCTTTGCATACAGTTATTTTCGGTCTATAAGTCGACACCTTTGTACAAGTCCGCACCCCCCTCAAAATGGCCGTTTTGAAAAAAACAATGGTATAAGTCGCCCGGGTACAAGATGCACTTGTTAAAGGTAAAATCATATTGAACGCACATCGTTAGAAAGTGCGGCGAAAGTACAATGGTTGCGACGGCCGGCCGCCTATGAACGCATGGCCCCGGAAAAAGGAGGGCTAGACACGTGCATTCCCATCCAAAGTCTAGACAGAACTAACTTCTCAAAGATGGTTATTGATACACACAGCTGCATGTACTTAACGACGGCGTTTAGGCAAAAACAATCGAAGTTTTTTTTCCTACGACTCTCTAACAAAGAATTCACCAACTTCAAGTGGGAGTTTCCGCCGGCGCATCGCTGTCGTTCTCCGACTCACTGATGTCTTCTTCGCCACCTCGTCACCACTCCGCGGAATGGATCATTCCGGCCTTTATTCAACCCGACTACAACTATTTTTGTAGAAATGGAGTCCCAAGAGTCGAGACCCATTTGGCCACCTCTCCAAACGTCGCGTGTCTCTTGCGTGCTGTTGTAAATCAGCACAACAAAGGTGTCATGGCAGACGGAAGTGACGCGAACGGAAGCGGCCCGAAAATCGAAACTTATCGGCAAGCTGTCATTTTAAAAATTAGTAGCCCGTTTACCTCCTTCAAAGTAACTCTCGGTAATAATTTATAAGCTGCATTTTGTTTTTGCAACCCAGTTTGATGTTACTTTGAAGTTATTCTGAACTGTAGTTACTGCGCATGGCAGAAAGTGGCGTGTGGTTGTCGCAGGCCATTATCATTGTTTTTGATTAGAAAAAGCTGCAACTTCTTTGGTTTAATGTCCCGAAGCGACATATGGGCTATGATAAACGCCGTAGCGGTGGGCTTCAGACTCATTTAGACCACAGAGCTGTGTTTCTTAAGGTGCGCTGGCCACGCGCGGCCGCCGCGAACCGGATTTATTCCATACATAAGTCGCACCGGTAGACAAGACGCACCAACGAAAATTCCCGAAAAAAACCGCCACTTATACACCGAAAAATATGGTATATTTTTGTAATATAGCATTGACAAACGTGCGGAGTAGCCTCACTCCCTCCCTTTATTCACCGGTGCAGTACAGGAAGGCTGCCTCCGAGAACCCAGTGCTCCTGCTGCCTACGCATCGCAGCTACAACGACTTCCTGCTCATGTCCTACGTCTGCTTCTACTACAACGTTCCACTGCCTGTCATTGCGGCTGGCATGGGTATGTACAAGGGTTCTTGCACGAGTTTGGGCTTGGGCTCATCAAAAGCTTACGATCGCCTTTCGAATACACTCTGGAGTCTTGTCGGCTACTGAATATTGGTGTTGGTTCATATTTCCACCTGGATGACGTTTATAAAATGTCATTAAAGGGGCCATCCAGACAAAATACAAGTTTGTTTTGTCCGAAAGATTTTGTTTGATAACGCCCCCAGCACTTGTCCGGCGTCACTGAGAAATTAATCAATTGAAGTTAAAATTTTGACCCTCCCACCAAATCGTGTGTTTTTGTGATGTCTGCGATAAAATCACAAAGGCGGATATTCCAATGAAATTCCAGTGCATCATTATGCTCTGCAGCCTTGCTTACCGTCAGTCCTCCCAGATGGCGCTGCCACAGTCAGCCGCGGGCCATTGTCCGCCATTGCTGTGTTTTTGGCCATGTTTGCACCTCGCTTGTTTTTGTTATGGTAGAAAGTAATCATTCCGTGTAACATGGGGTATGCTCGACAAACAGGGTCACGTAAGGCACTGTCGCTTACACCAATCGGCCAGCGTCGTGTAAGAGAACTCCTCCAAAGCGGTGGACTGCTGTGCAGCTAAAACAACCATAGTGCGCCTGGTACCAACAGCAGTGCGCATTGGTACTCCCATGTTTATGTGTATTTACCTATCTTTCGTTGTTTATACTACCATTCTTACGGCTGTAAAATGAATGTATGCATTAAATTTAAGCACAAATAGCTCGTTCAGCAAGTTTATAAGCCCTTCCTAATGTGCATTTGCTTTCGCCTGCCTTGCACAGCTGGGCTCATATGACATCATAGGTTCTGTTGCGGGAAATTAGCTAGTGGGTCGGGTCTTATGACCGCTTCCTTTATTCCTAATTATATAGCTTATTTGAGCGATGTGTGCATTAAAAGTGGCATCACTGTGGTTCTAACTAGACAGTTTTTCGAATTAACTAAACTTGTGTTTTGTCCGCATGGCCCCTTTCAAAATTTGTTTTCAAAAAGTTGACAGAAAAGGTCATTGCTTAAAAAAATGTTTTTAGTCGTAAAAGGGCTTGGAGAACGAAATAAAATTCTTGTGAACGAAATACTGATGTGGCATAGCAAAGGTGAACTGAAGGGATAAAGTTTAGTGGTAGCTTCTAATCAAGAGCAAACATGGCACCACAGGGATTCGTTTTGTCACCCGCCGCGGTGGCTCAGTGGCTAAGGCGTTGCGCTGCTGAGCACGACGTCGCGGGCTCGATTCCCGGCCGCGGCGGCCTCTTTTCTGATGGAGGCGAAAAGCAAAAACGCCCGTGTGTTCGAGATTTCGGCGCATGTTAAAGATCCCCAGGTGGTCAAAATTAATCCGGAGCCCTCCACTACGGCGCGCCTCATCGCCTGTGTTGCGTCGGCGCGGTAAACACGACAATCAATCAACAATTCGTTTTGTCATTGTGAACTTCTTTTTACTTCAGCAGTGGTTGTTATGAATTTGTCGAGTGTAAGTACACACTTTTTATAGAGGTTGAGGTGGCTTCTACGTTGTGGCATGATGTGAGTGGTCTTTCTGAACCACAAAGATTGTGGGAGTTAGTGCTTTAATTATCATGTGGTTGCCAGTCTTGGCTGCGTCAAAAGTTTTGCGTCTAAAAATATATCTAGGTAGCTGAGTGATATCTGTTAACGGAAAATGAAACCCCGAATTTTTAAAGAACACTTTCGAAATCCTGAATTCTCACAAATCGTCAACATTATGAAATTTACGGGCTTCTAAAATGCGGAGGTAAAGCATTGTAGATGTGTAGGTACATTTCAGGCCACCATCCTAATGAGCTGCGCGGGTTGTAAGGAGTACATTCTGAGGAGTACATTGTGCTCCAGTTTGAACAGTGTAAGTAAAGCAGCCTCAGAGGTTATTAAGCCAAAGTAATTTTGTTATGACAGGAAGAAAAAAAGCAAATCGCCACTAGCGGACTGTTTTTGAATGTTCATAAAAGCGGGAGTTTACTGGGCTAGCTGGTGATATCAGCAGTAAAATACACAAGTTGTCCACCACCTAAAATTGAAGTTAAGCCAAACGCATTGGCACCAGTGCAAATGCGTTTCCACTGTTGGTTACAGTTGCTTGGGGATCGAGCAGTATTGAATGGGATCAACCATCAGGCGTTGCTTAGCGAAGCAGTAAAGGAAGTATCGGAGAGCATGAGCTCTCGCTAAACTACCCGTGGGAGCGCCATTTTCCTAGGATTTGCAGAAAGTTTGTTCCTCTGGGTTGAAGAGATTTAGATCCTTAGGTGAGCCCAGTACTGAGATATACGTGCAGATGGTGCATTTTTTCTCTATGGCGTCCGCAAATCTCGTCTGGTACAGCGCGTGTGTCTGTTTATCCCAAGGATGTTCAATGTAGGTCAAGAGACAAGGGGTGATAAAACAGCGTGGCAAAGAGTAGACATGACTGGTGCAAGATAGAGGTGACCAAAAGCCCACAGAAGGGGACTTCATTATGTGACAGCGGACATTAGTAGATGATCATGGCATTCTGAGCGTACCTACGAAGCTTGCTGCAACAACACTTTAAGAATGCGAATTCCAACGAGTGAAGTGTTCTGCAACCCCTGTGCAGACTTCCTCGGCATGCCGGCGGTGACCATGCTTCTCCGGAACGGCGGCGCCTTCTTCATCCGACGGACCTTTGGCACGACCAGCTGTACTGGGAGGTGTTCCGGCAGTACGTGCACTCTCTCATTGGCGGCTCTGAGCACGCCCTCGAGTTCTTCGTCGAGGGCACTCGCAGCCGGACGGCCAAGTCGCTCTGTCCCCGGACAGGTAAGCGGGCGACTCTCGTTTCCTTTCTGTATTTAGTATTCTGTATTCAGTCTGATCAATTAATTAAAGCTGCCCTCCAAATGTGCCTCCTGCTTAACTCTTTTCGTTGCAGTGGGAAAACGGCTGATTTTGAGTGCTTCCACAAAACTTTTTTTGTCTCTTGAGCTACTGGACACATTTAGCATTACTATGCATGAAGTTGTAGCTGATAGATTGCTGTTTCAAACTGCATAACTACAGTTTTGTGAAAGGTACAGTTATTTAGAGTTTATTGGTCAAATAAACAAAAATAAATGCAATAAAAAGACATACACACAATGTGTAAGGCGTAAAAACTGAGCGTAAAAATTATTGATTAATTCTAAGGTATATGAAACATCTCTACGTTCCTAAGCTATGATTCAATATATGCATCAATGCTGTACACCAAGTTCTGGATTTTCTTCGGGCCCACCAACCTTACGGCCCTGATGGCTGTGCCACTTTGTGAAGCCACTCAAGAGTACCGTATTTTCGTCGCGTATACCCGCTACCAAAAATTCAAAATTTCGGTGGCAAGCTAGGGGTGCGGATAATATGCGGGGTTTTCCTTTAACAGCAGCTACACGGCAATGCGTGTTGTGCCGTGAAGCTCCTATGCGGTAACAGTAAGTCGTCCATGCAGCGATTGTGCAAAACATACAAGACAAGGAAGAAAAAAAGGACGAGAAACAAGAAAAAAACAACACAAACAACATGAATGGAACTGAAGATAACCTTGTGTAGAACAGTAAGGACTGGGGCTCAAGTGATAGCTCTAGCGAGAGCGGTGACACTAGTGAATTGTGACTTTCGCCTTGCAGTCAGTGTATTGCTAAATACACGCTTTTTCTGTCTACATAGTATGTGATGTGTTGCTTGAGCAGTAGCTTTGGTGCTGCCTTTCCTGTATCAAATTATCAAATGTGCGGTCAATATGCGAGGATGTTTTTTTTTTTTTTCTTTTCCGGCGGGCTGAAAGTGGGGATGATTATATGCGGGGGTGGGTTATATGCGCGAAAATACAGTAAGTCGGTCTCTCTAAAATATGGATTCAAGCTTACTTGTTTAGGTTCTCACATGAAATTCTTATTACTTCAACTCTAAGAAACAAGAAAAAAAAAAATTCACAGCATATCCACGGGGTGAATGATGATGAGTGGGCGAAGCTCCTGAGGGGAAATCATCGGTAAAAACCGTGACTCTTCAGTGAAAGTTCGCCCACTACATCTGTGTCCGAACGTAACGTCTAGAAAGTCTCGCTTAAACCGCGCGTCGGCACCTTGGGGCTGAGCTCGCCTGATGCGTTTTGCAGACGCCTCACGAGCTCTCACTGCATCGGGGTCTGCCTGCCGATACGCGCGCTTTCTCGCCGCTTCCCGTTCTCTGACGTTTTGGAGATCCTTTTCGCGCCGCAGCCGTGCCGCTATCGCGTACGGCAGGGTCCTCGCGCCGTTGCCGTGACGCTTGGGCCTCTCGTTCTCGAACGCTGGGATCTTGTCGGCGGCGGCGCGCAGCCAGACGACACGCTTCGGCCTCCCGCTCTCGTACGGCAGGATCTTGGCGGCGGCGTCGCGCAGCTTCACGGAGCGCTTCTGCCTCGCGGGCTCGCACATCTGCAGCCTTATCCATTGGGCGACTCCGAGCGCGCGCCAACAGCGAACGGATTTTATTACAACGCTCCTCGCCATCTAGTAAACAATCCAAGAACTAAACTAGAGGTAGCCACGCCATCTAGTAAACAATCCAAGCGCATCTTTTCATCATATACAAGTACCGCCATCTAGTAAACAATCCAAGAACTAAACTAGAGGTAGCCACGCCATCTAGTAAACAATCCAAGAACTAAACCTAGAGGTGGCTACATACATACGTCGAGGATGGACAGACCCACGCCTTAAGGAGCTTCGCCCCTAAAATCAGTGCTCTTGAGAAGCAGCACGCCTTGCTCCGCAGTGCTAATCTGACACGAGCGCCAGGCTATCTTAAAGGTGATAACACAATAAGGTGCAGTGCCTTTGGGGAAAATATCTCCGCCGCACGTCAAATAGGAAGCACGTATTGCTTATAATACAGCACAAAGTCAAAAACAAACCTTATGTGGCAACCACCTGTCTAAGTCTGAGCCCTTTGAATGGGGCGTCTTCATCAAAACTACAATCTGACGAATCCACATCGTGGCTGGAGTCCGTCACTGCTCCTGGGGTTACAATACTCTGCCACAGCTGTCTGCCTTTGTGAGTGTGACGCAAAGTGGATGCCATTTTCGCGGAACTCGTTGCCATTGCAGGATCAAATTTCCCTCTCGCGCTGTCTGCGCACGCGAAATGTCAACAAAAGGTAATAAAACCGAAAAAGAAGTTGCCAATAAATACACCAGATGACGATAGTTGCCTGCAAGGCGCCTTTTTTAAGTTTCGCGGGACGTTGAAATCATCGGAACTCCGAGTTCGATGGCCTATGGCGCCGTACGGAAAGAGTTCAAGGGGCCTTGAAGCCAAAATGCCGGTTTGGTTCCTTAAAAAGACTGCTTTGTCTCAATAACAGTGGTACTGATTTCATTGCAAACTTCAAACAAATGATGGAGTTATATTAGGGAGAGCAGATGCAGCAGGGACGACTCCCCAGCCACTTGTGACAATTTCTCTGAATCTTGTCGGCCACCCGCCGCGTGGCTCAGTGGCTAAGGCGTTATGCTGCTGAGCACAAGGATGCGGGTTTGATTCCCAGCCACAGCGGCCGCTTTTCTGATGGAGGTGAACAGCAACAACCCCCGTGTGTACGAGATTTCGGCGCACGTTAAAGGAGCCATGAAGACAACATACAAGTTGGGTTTATTGGAAAGAGTGCTTAGTCCCGATAACAATGATACCAATATCATCGCAATCTTCGAACAAATAGCGGAGATATGAAAGAAAACGTGTGAAGCAGTCGCGACCCCCTAGCCAATTTCCCGCAACTTTTCTATGACGTAACGGAACCTTGTTTGTGCGATTGGCGGCCGCCTAACTGACCTGTCGCGACGACACATGACTGGACGTCTGTAATGGGGCCTCTAGTTCCATTTGACCACATCACTTGAATGCTAACATGCAGTTAACGCACTGAAAATTACGCTTTATTGTTGGCCCGTATGACGTCATTCTTGCTCGTAACACGTCACTGTGGCGCAGGATTTGAAAGTTTTTAAATACTTCTTGCTTTTTCTTTTCGTTAAAAAAACATCTTTTGTGGCTGTAATGGAGCTGAGTGAGATACTGAATCCTAGTTCTTTCAAATTAAACGAAGTTGTATTTTCTCTTCATGGCTCCTTTAAAGATCCCCAGGTGGTTTGAAATTAATCCGGAGCCCTCCAGCGCCTCATCGCCTGCGTCGTGTCGGCGCGTTAAACCCTACAATCAATAAAATCAATCGGGAAGGGGGGTGGGGGGGGGCTGCAGATATTTTGTGTGGTGCAAGCATTTTGCTGTCTGCTTGCTAATCTGATGTACAGCCACGGACAAATGAAAATGCAAACACGAAAATGTGAACCAGAACATGCGAAATTGAAAAAGTCTGTTTGTGGAGGTCTAAGAATGGCACGCTATGGTATATTTGGAAAGCCTTATTTCTTGACTTTTGTTACTGTTACTAGGCCACACATCAATTTCTTCCTCCATTGAAAGAAATCGCGCCATTCCTTTGTTCGGTTTCATACCTCCGTGAACGAGTTTTACTGGTTAATGGCTGTAAACGTCTTTCTGTTCAAAATTCAGCGAACAGTCGAAAAGAAAATTCTCAAATCACTCAAGTCGGCTCGAGGGGGGACATGGCTCTTAAAACAACAACTTTGATTTTGAAGTAAACCTGTGAAGCTTGTCAGTCTTGTTGCTTTTTTTCCCACTGATTTCAAATATATATATATATATATATATATATTAATATATTATATATATAATCTATATATATATATATTATAATTACCATTATTTTTGTATTTAGAAATTAGTTCCCCAGATAGCTAGAGATAGTTAGCCATTTTTGGTAGGAACAATAGACAAAACACTGTTGGCCGTAAAACTGTAATCTTCATACCGTATTTACTCGCATAATCCTCGCACTTTTTTTTTCGGAAAAGTCAATGCAAAGTCAGGGGTGCGAGAATTACGCGGGAAAAAAAAAAAAAAAATCCCGTGCACAGTGTTGCCAATTTGCCTTATGCCAATCCCGCTAAATGTAGCGTCGTTTTTGGTATATGTAAGCTCAGTGTTGCCAACAGCAGCTATTTCTATTTATTTTTTTTATTTACAAAGTAAACAGTCTCCCGTCGACCAGCGATCGTGAAATTGCCGCCTTTGCTTTCTGGCGCGCGCCCTATCTCGTCGTTCATGTGCGTGCCCTACTCCAGTAACGCACGTTGAAGTCGGTGACGCCAGAAGTGCCTGCCTGCGGCATCACGGTGCCGTGTTCGATCGCGTACTCTAATCGCTTTCAATTTGAAAGCGGCAGCGTAGCTGGCGTTCTTCCCATGGCGAAGCGGCACCAAGCACAAACAAAGAGATCAAAAAGTTCTCAAAATGGCAGCGAGCTATCCACCACTGACGCGAGTGACTCACTGAATGCTGCCGCTCAACGGCGGGAGCGGGACCACGACGGCAACACGACGACACGACGACACGACAGCGGGATGCGCGAACATCGTCTAGTTGCGCGCACGCGAAACCGGCGGCAAGGACAGTGTGAGTAGCGTTTTAGGGCGCCTGTTAGGGAGTAGCCATGCAGGTTGTTAGGGCGCCTGGATGGCTTGGATACACAGCGCTCTCCGCCGAACGGAGAGGCGGCGGGGGAGGGCGCGCGTTGGAGAGCGCGTGCACCATGCGGGTTTTCGCGAGCAGGCGACTTTCGCCGCTGCAAAGTTGGGGGTGCGAGGATTATGCGAGGAACCAAAAAATCCAAGTTTTGGTGGCTCACATTAGGGGTGCGAGGATTACGCGAGTGCAAGGATTACGCGAGTAAATACGGTATTTTACAATACTGGTGAACCCAGGTGAATGCAGTAAGTGAAGTGGTTTTTTTTTTATGCTTCGCTTGGAGCTAGTTTTACAGCTCATTAAACTTTGGTGGCACCAGTAGCAAGGCGCCATTTAAAACAACAGAGTTTAATGAGCTGTAAAACTAGTTCTCCAAGCGATGCATAAAAAAAAAACCGCTTTGTTTATTGTTTTCAAGTGAAAGCGTTAGTGGTTATCAGACTCCTTTAATGCTACATTATGTTTGCGTCTCTTCACTTGCTTTTGTTTCTTGGTCTTTTGATGTAAATTAGTCCAACCAACAGACTGGCTGCAGTTTACGCGGCAGGTTCCCTTACCTTTCAGACTCTGCGTCACATGGACACGTGCTAGGTACTATCAGCGTCAAATGAAATGCAAACACGTAAATATGAACCAGAACGTGCAAAATTGAAAAATAACTGTTCATAGAGTCACTATAATGGCTTGCTATTGGTATGTTTGGAAATCCACTTTTCCCAACTTTGTTTTGTAACTAAGCGACGCGTCTTTTTGGCTTGCATGGAACGAAATCACGCTATTTGTGTGTTCAGGTTTATATTTTCGTGTTCGCTTTTCATTTGACGCCGATAGTACTTTCAAGCCATCACAATCACAGTTCATGGTGCATGCTTGAGGCCAGCTCATGTTCCGTTCTGCCAGAGTGCCGGGTTAGCTCTGTGGGTTGGTTGCGCACCCTGCTGCTTCTCTGGCGACCAGGTCCATATACGACACGGACCCAATTTATTCTCTCTTACGTCAGTCGCCGTTTCGGTACCATTCATGTTGACAACCAACGACGGTGATGACTACAGTCACTTTTTGTGTTTGATGAGACATCTAATACCCCTGTCACACGGCAAACTCTAATGTCATTCAAAGTGGATGACATTAGCTGTTAATGACATTGGGCTTGGCCGCGCGGGTCTATGTGGTGAAACAAATGTCATTTGATAGTGATACTGGTGAAGATTAGCAAGCTCGCAAAATTTCAAAATTATGGTTCAAGAGCATCTAGAATGTTTTCATACATGATAGCTTTTTAAAACAAACAGGTAATTCTTTTTCTTTAATTAAAAAAAATCACCGTTTTAGCTGATATAAGTAGACATCACAAGCCAAGACAAGTCCGCAAATAATCCGTATCAGGGTAGCATGTGCATTAGGGACAAGATTTTTTTTTTTTTTCATAAGTACTTGTTTCTCTTTTAAGGACGATAGTCTTTCTTGGGCTACTTAAACCCAGAAATTTTGGTCTGTCCGTCTGTCTGTTTGTCTGTCCGTCTGTCTGTTCTGTGACTCAATTCAGCCAACCCGGCCAAAGTAAAATTGATACTGCGCAATAGTCTCAATATACTCAAAGCCACATGAAAAACTGTCTAAGCCCGGTTTATATGTGCATACTTGTCAACTTTGTTGAACAAGAACAAGACATTACGCAAACATAAGACAGGAAATTAGTACACAAGGGATATTTACAGTGTTCCTTTATTAAAAAATTCACAGCATGCTTGGTTTTTCGATAGCAAATGATATTCTACATATACTGCGGAAAAACGGTGCCTCCTGGCGGCATATGAAAATGACGTGGCAACAGCAACGAAGGTTCCACTAGCTAGGTTCCATGTTCTGCTTGGAACGCATGTGGAGCACGGCCACGTGGCTCTATAAACCTTCTAGTCGGCCGCCTCCATTCACGCGCGTCTCCACCGTACTGCAGCGCCGGCATCGAGGAACCCGGCCTGTAGCAGTGGAACGTGGTTAATTCAAATCGCCTTGCGCAAACCCTTAGTGTGTTTACCTTGGAATGAGCGCAACGGTACAGGAACAGCATGAGAGGTGACCGGGAAAGCAAAGGGGGGCATTTCCTCAGCAAATGTCTACAAAGATTATCGTCTTTTGACGACATTTGCAATGAAAGGAGCAGATACGCGGCCAATTTTCTTTATCTGAAAAACATAAGAAGAGGACAATATAACTTTACTGACAGTTTTTAGAACGGTATGCTTTGGTTTATTACTGAACTTTATTTGTGTGGTGACATGCCAGTGCTGTCGAGGCTACTCATTTGGCCGCTGGATGAGCCCCCTCAGCCTAAGTTGACCGCTAAATGCCATTCGCCTCCATTGTCATTTGGTTTCTTGTGCAGTGCTGAACTAATGACATTTACAGCAAATTACATTTGCTCTAAATGTCATTAGATTTGCCATGCTACAGGGCTATGGGGCTTTCGCCTAAAAAAATACTCCCCCGAATCATCTGGAAGCTGCTGGGCTTTTTGTTTATATTTTTGTTCCTTGTCGTACCTCTGCTTTCCCTTCCATGCTTGCGAGCACCCGGCCTGCCTGAAAAAGTAGTTTCCTCCTCCTCCTCCTCCTCCTCTCACATCACCAGGGCTCCTGCAGACCATCCTGGAGATGTTCTTCACCTCGCGGGTGTCGGACATCACGGTCATCCCCATCACCATCACCTACGACCGGACGCTCGAGGAGCGGCTGTACGCCTTCGAGCTCCTGGGCGTGCCCAAGCCCAAGGAGTCCACCTCGGTGAGTAGAAGCCTCCTCTCTCTACTGCGACTTCGACCTTCCTACGTGTGTTTGTGAGGGGCCGGTTTACGCTCCCCAGTTCACTTGCCAAGAATGGCAACTGTAGTGCGCAAAGAGCAGGTTTGAACTTGTGGGATATATTTGAGGGGTTCCTCGGGGGCCTTAGCCAGTCCTGGCGTAAGCCACCACGCTAGCTCCCGGCGTGTCAACCACGCGGGCTCCCATGGCTACGGCAGCCCAGCGAGGTTCGCCGATACGAGAACACAGTAGACAGTAGTGCCGAAGCACAGCCGTTTATTTGGGGAATCCCAAAGCATGCGAGCACAGGGCTCGACGGCGTTCACGAATCACGCCGTCCGGGTCGTGACCGCGAACGGGAGGCAGGCACTCACGGCGCGCGACAAACAAAGCTCCCACCTGAGACACAAGTATCCATCACCGCCGCGTTCCGCCGATCTCGCCCCGACCGGGTCTCCGACGAGACTTCCCTTCTCCCGTGCGCGCACGCTCGCGCCGCCCGCGCCCGCGCGCCTATCCCCGCACACATCGGTGGCGCCATCTCTCGGGGGACGCCGACGAACCAGCGGAGCGCCGGACCGGTTCCAGCGCACAAGCGTCTCTCCCGAAGCGCGCGCTGGCTCGGGATCGCAGGTCGCGGTTCTCCACGATTCCCACACTCCTCCCCCCTAAAACTGGACGCCACTTGAGCTCGAGTGACGCCACGGTGCACCACACTCGTCACGTCTCAAGTCAGCAAAACAGCCACCGAACGCCACTCCACACCAAAGTTCGCCACACGATGCCGCCGTCGCGATGCTCGCCTCACAAACCCGCAAACACATTGCAATGGTTCCAAGTCTCTCGCGGTTGGGCAGCACAGCAGGTTGGCAGGCCCGGGGGTAGCTGCAGCCGCAGCCGACGAACGCCGGGGTCGCGCCATGATGCGACCCCCACTCCCAGCTCGAGGCGGCAACAGGAACGGCCGCGCCCACTGCGGCTGCCCGAAGGCTCGCGCCGCTCGCGTAGGCGCCAGATACCGCCGCCTCCTGGGTTCCGTGGCCGCTTCGGCCGCAGGTCCTCCCGAACGGTTGGCTGCCGCCCGGCAGGCCGGAGCAGCAACTGGAGTAGCAGCTCCACGAACCGCGCTCGGCCCCGCCGGTGGTTCAGCAGGCCATCCTCGCTGTCCGTGGCAGTGGTGACTGGCGTGGCTCCCGGTGGTATCCGTATGCTGCAGGTCTCGCTCTCACCGTCCAGTTTAAACGATTCCCGAACTTGAAGTGGGGAGCAGCGGGACTCCGCAATCTCCTGTGACTGGCCGGAAACCTTATCGACGATCTCGCCAAATAGGGTAACAAAGATGCCCGAGGGGACTCCCCCTTGCACGTTCGCTTGCTCGCGGAATCACGAGTCCGGCAACTGTGCTCCAGCCGCCACCCCCGCCTGGAGGCAGCTCGCCTGACTATTACGGGTTGTCGGCATCGAAACGCCCGTCCGAGCTATTTCGGCCTGGTGCGTTGGTCGGCAAAGCAGCGTCAGCATCAAGCAGGCGGGCTCCTGCAACTCACTCGCAGCAATACAAGCTGCCGTAGAGCCAGCGCCAACCGCAATACCAGCGGCTTACGGGCGCACATCACCGGTATAGGTCGCCTGAGAGTCCGTCTCTTACTAAGACTGGCGATCTCTCGCGACCAACGAGCCCGCTGCCGAGCCGCGCGAAGCTCTTACTGCCTAAACGCAATCTCAAGCGGAGACTTCACGGCATCGAGACGCACGCACTCCGGAAGCGCGGAGACAACGGTCCCATTGCTCCCGCTTCCCCCCGCAGCGAGAGGAGACTGATTCTTCAGCGATCCCCCTCGCTCTTTGTCAGGCGTCAAATCGGCAAACACTCCGCCTCGGACTCGAAGCGCAGTAGCGGCGGGCTCATCGTGCGGCTTGCGAACTCCCAAACACCGCACCCTCGCTCGGTAGTGTCCGCCGCGCCTGGGGGAAACTTCAACCGGCGCCGCCGGCGCGACTGCGCGGGGACGGCGCTACGAGGAAGGCGACCCGCCGCCATGTTGGAACAAGGCCTACGCACCTCCCGTCTCGCAAGCGGGCCGCGACTGCGGTGCTCGGAGGTATCCTACTGACTCACCGCCTGGTGCGTGTAGGAAGGTTTACGCATTTGCCGTCACGGCTGTATCGGGCATCATAACTGTCTGCCTGCAACCGACTGGCGCGAGGCGTTTCGTCCGAAGTCTTCCGGACAAAGGGTAGCGGGCTACGACTGCAGCAACGCATTTCTCGGAGAGCTAGCAACCTCGAATTCGTCCGAATACGAGACCCACGTTCGGGCGCCATGTGGGATATAGTGAGGGGTTCCTCGGGGGCCTTAGCCAGTCCTGGCGTAAGCCACCACGCTAGCTCCCGGCGTGTCAACCACGCGGGCTCCCATGGCTACGGCAGCCCAGCGAGGTTCGCCGATACGAGAACACAGTAGACAGTAGTGCCGAAGCACAGCCGTTTATTTGGGGAATCCCAAAGCATGCGAGCACAGGGCTCGACGGCGTTCACGAATCACGCCGTCCGGGTCGTGACCGCGAACGGGAGGCAGGCACTCACGGCGCGCGACAAACAAAGCTCCCACCTGAGACACAAGTATCCATCACCGCCGCGTTCCGCCGATCTCGCCCCGACCGGGTCTCCGACGAGACTTCCCTTCTCCCGTGCGCGCACGCTCGCGCCGCCCGCGCCCGCGCGCCTATCCCCGCACACATCGGTGGCGCCATCTCTCGGGGGACGCCGACGAACCAGCGGAGCGCCGGACCGGTTCCAGCGCACAAGCGTCTCTCCCGAAGCGCGCGCTGGCTCGGGATCGCAGGTCGCGGTTCTCCACGATTCCCACAAAATTTTCGTGTCGTTCTTTAGTGCTCTTACTGCAAACAGCACTAAACCAACGAAACACAGACAGCACCTATCCTGTGTCTTTAAATGAAATCGAGGGTTGGACGGTAGCCCCTCTGGTCGGGAAAGCGCATGGCAACAATAAAAACTGGCACTGACCCAGAATGTTTATAAAATCTAAAAAAAAGACATTTCGCTCCCATACAGGTGCCTTGATCACACTATTGTTCACATTCCTCGTGTACGGGCGCCTTGTTCACATTGTGAACTAGACACCCGTATGGGAGCTGAAACGTCCTTTTTTGAGTCTCTTAACATTCTTGGTCGGTGCCAGTTTTTATTGTTGTTATCCTGTGCCTTCTCTGTGTTTCATAAGTTTAGGGCCATTTGTGGAAAGATGAATTCGTACCAACTTGCCCAGTGTCCCAGTCTTCTGCAATAGTTCGTTCACGGGATGACTGGGGTGTCGCACTGGAGTCCCCAGTGAGAGTTTGGACTGGAAACCTGCTTATCGTCTGGTGAATTAGCGAGGCAGACAATCTGGACATTTCCCCTAAACCTGGTCGATTAGTAGAGCACCTGGTAACAAAGCCACGAAGTAGTGGAATGGGAAATTTGGCTTTGTGGCAAATAGGTTTGACTTCCTCAACATGTTTTGAATATGGGGGATAATCCGATTGGTTGCAGTCACCCCAGGCTGGGACTGTGCAGTATCATGATTAAAAAGTCACTATGATTGAGATAATTTTGCCTGCTTATGTTCCAGTATAAAGACACTTTTGAGAAATATGCAGGTATCTTAGCAGTGAAGCAGTTTTTCTACAAACTGGTTATGTTGTGGTACTCAGAGGTAAGTGTCTCGTCACAATTTATGGTTCAAAATAAGCTGATGTGTTTTTGCTGTAAAAGTCCAATATGACCTCAAGAGGTCTTTGAACATAACATAAACAATGGGCGCACATGGAAGTTAGTGACATGCAATAAGGGGGAAAAGTGGAAGAAAGCAGTAGCAACTGAGCTGCTATTGTCTATGGCTGGTCGCTTTTGATGGCACATGGGGGGGGGGGGAATCCTGATAATGCAACAAGTAACGAAATTGATGAACGCAAGACATGGCTATTGGCAGAAAAGGAGGTAAGCATTTTTTTCACCGAGTTGCCGGTGGAATATTGTGCAAAATTAGAAAATACTATGCATTAGACGAGGTGCTTGTGGAAATTCAAGGTGCATCTGTGGTCAGTTTGAAAGGAATAGACTTTGTTAACTCACTCTGCTACGCTTTAGCCATGGCAGAAGTTTTTTTAACCTAGAAAAGGCTAGGAATATTGAAAAACACACTTGCGACCAACTGGAACAAGAAACGCTACTACAATCGCGCGGCCATGTTTCGCGGCGGCGGCTTTGATAGGCGGCCACCAATTGTACAAACAAAAGATTCCGTGACGTCATAGAGATGTTGCCAAAAAGTGGCTGGGGCCACCGCCTCATCTGTTTCTTTTAATATGTGAATTATTTGTCCGACGTTTGTCATAAAGTTGGTGTCGTTGTTGGGGCAAAGCAGTGTCTTTAAAGCAGTGTCTTTAATAATGAATCAGTGTCTTTAACGTGCGTGAGCTTGCGCCACGTGAAGGCCTCGCAAAAAGAAAAAAAAATTATCGAGCGCACGTGCTAGTCAGCGTTTCAGAAAACTGTGTCGCTGAAAAACGACTGTTGTCTGCTCCTGACGTCACTCGCTCCATGTTGCTGAAGGTACCACTTGTGCTCGTAAAACCCGAAACCGCAGTGGCGGCGCCGGCAAAACTCTGTTCGACTGTGCCGCGCACATGTGGGATGGGGCGACCGAAGAAGATCCGGACGCTCAGTTTCATTTTGTCTTTGTGATCCCTTGAAATGTGTGCCATCTCTCCCCCCATTCTTTTTCTCTTTCGCCATCTTGCAGGGGCTGGTGAAGGCCCGGGGCATTCTGAGCGACGACTACGGCAACATCTTCATCAAGTTCGGCGCTCCACTGTCGGTGCGGCAGTTTTGCGGTCACTCGGTCGACCGGTCGGTCCACAGCGTGCACCCCAGGTGGGCGCTCTTTTTAAATCACATCGGGCTCGGCATGCATTCACTCTACTATGAAAATTGAGGAGGTTTTTGAGGCCAAAGAAAATGAAAATTTGGAAAATTATAAAGATTTGCCTGTTAGTCTGGATCGCATTAAGCAAAACAGATCTGACCTCACACAGAATGAAGGCAGAAACTTGCTGAGATTGCAATCAAGGCTTGAAAATGTAGTTTGCAAGTTAGAAGCTTGAAATCAGTGTATGTCCATAGACCTTGGCAACCGTGTTGGCATGTGATGAATGGGGCAGTAGTATAGTCACTTACCAAGCACCCAGTGCTCAACTAGTTATCTAGTAGAAAGTTGCGCTGCAACTGATGTGTTGTAAATCCAAAACTAGCGGTTGCAGTTTTTGTTCTAAGAATTAAGTGTTAGTGCGGGCATTTACTTTTCTTATTATTCTTGCAATACATTTTGTGGTACCAGGGATGTTTTAGTGAGCAGCACTTAATTAGGCACCCGCTGCTGTACTTTCACGGTCTCTCGTTGTAACTGACACGGAAGACAAATTAGATAGAGTGAGCAGAGAAGCGGACCAGGAAAGTATGGCAGAAGTGTGAGGGGAGGGCGGTATGCCGAGATGCTGCGAGACATTCTTTTTTTCGGAGACGTGCTACGAGTTAACGGAGAAAACGAAGAGGCCGCCAAAGATGGAGTGAGCAGGAAAGCGGAGGATGGAAGTATGGCAAAAGGCATGACACGGGGTCTCCCACAGTGACGCGCTACGACAAAATGACAGAGCATATCTTGCACCTTCGTACGTTCTCTGAGGTGGCAATCACTTCGTGAGACGCAGCAGGTATCTGCCGTCGCCCAGAAGACTGCAGTTAACCCTGCACACAAATTTGCATTGGCAAGTATCGTAATCGTCGGCCAATTTTTCTTTTGCCTGGAAGTTCTACACCAACAGGTCTTGGCATGCACTCGAAAAATGTCCGCAAATGACCCAAACTGGCCTTTTAGGGGCGAAGCCCCTTAAGGGCTGGGGCTGTTGACGTTTCTTGTCATTGGCGGCGGCGTCATAGTCGTTTCATGTCGTCACGGTACTAAAACACCGGGAAAGTCGTTTACGCCTAGCGCTAGACCGTACGCGTACTAAAAAAAGACCGGGAAACTCGTTTTGCGCTTCGTGCTAGAGAGCTTCTTTCTTTAAAGACCAGAGACGTTTACAGCAAAGCTGTATACCGTATTTTCCTGCGTATAACCCGCCCCTGCATATAATCCGCACCCCCACTTTCAGCCCGCCAAAAAAGAAAAAGAAAAAAAAAATACTCGCGCATTGCCCGCACATTTGACACAGGAAAGGCTGCACCAAAGCACCTGCTCAAGCAACACATCACATACTATGTAGACAGAAAAAACGTATATTCCGCAAGTAGAATGCACTGACTGCAAGGCGAAAGTCACAGTTCAATCGGTGTCATTGCTCTTGCTAGAGCTATCACTGGAGCCGCAGTCCTCACTGTTGTACACAAGGTCACCTTCACGGCACAACGCGCATTGCCGTGAAGATGCACTGAAGGAGAAACCCCGCGTATTATCCGCACCCCTACTTGCCACTGAAATTTTTGCATTTTTGGCGCGGGTTATACGCGCAAAAATACGGTACCTCTACCCCCCAAACAGTTTCATCTCCATGGGCAAAAATGCCAAGGCGCCAAGAATACACTTATACACCCTCCCCCACCACCCTGTTTCACGTTGGTGGTGATGGCCCGGGATTTTTTCTGCTGCTCTGAGACCTACTGCAGGTGGTGAAATTCCACTTCCATTACTGATCACTGGCACCGGTTTTCCCTTTCAACGCTGCCAAGCAGGGCATGCTAAAATCTGGTTGAAAACCAGTACTTGCAGTATGTTTTTTAGTGCTGCTAGTTGGTGCGAGGGGGTTTCATTGGAAAAAGAAAGTGCTGACGACGTATCACCTTACACTCCATTTTTATTAAAGTGAAGCCTTCAGTGTGTCGCTGAAGTCGTCTGCAGTCCACACACAACGCACTGCAGGAAAGCCAACTTCCTCTGGCGATGGAAACCCTCTGGATTTCCAACACCAAAGCAAACTTTGGTGTTGGAAATGGTCATTCGAAATGGTTCCTTGCTACTGGTGCCACCAAGGTTTATTGAGCTGTGAAATTAGTAACAAGCAGTGTATTAAGAAACGATTCTTTTATTGCATTCACCAGGGTATGATTCATAGTATTGGAAAACATAGACTACAATGGCTGACACTGTTTTGTCTATTGTTTGAGCAAGAATGGCTAATTATCTTTAATTATCTTGGGAACTAATTGAATGAATAAAAAAATAATGGCATATTTGAAATAAGTGGGAAAAAAGCAGTATGACCGACAAATTTCACATGGTTTACTTGGAAATTAAAAGGAGCTGTTTTAAGAGCATTGTCCCCCCTGAAGTTTGGGAGAAAATTGGCGTTGTCGTTATCAAGACAAGATAGAAGCCTCTCTGATGAGCCAAGCTTGTAATTTGTCTATATGGCCCTACGAAGGAACGGAGAGGATGCACATTCCATGGGGTCCCACGGTGTGGCCCATGAAATATGCCCATCAAACCGTGCCCAGGTTCGAGACGCACGTGACGGCAGAGGAAACGGCCGCGTGCTCCCGGCTGGCCCACTGGGTGATCAAGGCCCACCACCGGTCCCTCGCCCTCTCCGCCTTCCCCCTGGTCTGCCTGGTGTACCAGTCGCGCGCGGCCCACCAGAGGCGGCGGCAGCGAGGCTCACCTCCCTCACCGTCTGTCGTCACGCTCCAGGAGGTGGCCCGTGACGTGCTCTGGCTGCGAGACGTCGTGCAGCGCTTGGGCGCCCTCGTCCACCTCAAAGGTTGGTTGGTTGGGGGTCGTCGCCGCTCTCCTGGCACTCATTGTGGGGCCGAGGTTTTATAGGGAAGTTTGTGTGCCTCGCTGATGGTGACATTGTCCCAGAATGCACCGCAAAAAATCCAACTTTCTCTGACAGTGATGATGATCGTGGGTGAAGTGAAAGGTGGTTGAGGCACAAAGCTTTGTCTGGTCGAAAGCCAGTGTCTTCAAAGTCAAAGTAGGAAATCCAAATCATTACGCCCAGCTTGCGCTGCAGGAAAGCCACCTTGCACAGCGGGTTTCCACTAAGGCGTGTCAAGCACCTCGAGAAACAAAAGAACTCTTCCCCTGATCGGAATCGAACCTGAGTCCTGCGTGTTATGAAGCCAACGTCTATCCGATCGTGCCATTTTGACACGGTCGAAGCAGCTTGGATTTTGCGCTTTGACTTTGGCTCAGGTTGCGTGGGAGAAATCTTTGTTTTTACATCTTTCTCTTCAGGGCTTAATTTTTTTCGCTGAAGTGTGGTGCTTCTGAACTGTGTAACGGCTACACTAGAGGAACCTCTGCCAAGCATTGTTGTCATTATATTTGGGCTCAAGTTACAGCAGCCATAGCTCACATATTGTGCCACTCCGTCAACGCGACGGTCTCGTGTCGTCAACATGTGCGTGATTTTTTTAAAAGGAGATAGCGCTTAATTCGTGACACTGTCTCCCTTTTCTGCCCTAGCATGTTTACTGTCGCTGCAGTAGTTCGTAAGCAGATTAAGTTCGAAAAATTTCGGAAATGACCTGTGCCATGTTCAAAACACTCGCAGTAATGCACTCTGTGCACTGCAAGAGGAACAGCCAGCTGTAGTGGTGAGGCATATGGGCAACTTCCATTGTCATTTTTTACGTTGTACTCAAGTATAGTTCTATACACTGCAGAAGAGGCCTCTTCCTTGGGTTTTGAGTTTCTCCTGTCTGGGCTTAGAACCGTCTCGTGTCATCGCTTCATAAGGTGCCCCCCTTCCTTCCTTTCCCTCTTCTGATTCCATTCATGGGGGCCCACATTCTGAGCAGTGCTCATTTAAAAGTGTCTACCCTGATCGTGTCAAAGTGCCTGTAACTGTTGAAACTTGGCATAACAGCGAAAGAAATTCTTAATTATCCCCTTTTCGATTGAAATATGCACATTGCATGGTTTTTTACGCACCTTAATTGGGTGCAACCATAAAGGAACCCCTCTAGAAAGGTTGTGACTTGAGTTGTACTTGGTGCATTTCTTTTGTGGCTTTCTTATGGTCAGCCTACAACATAAAAAAATTGGCTGCGTGTCTGCTCTTTTCGTTGCAAACGTCGACTAAAGACAATAGTCGACTGGCGCCCCTGGCAAGTAAATGCCTCCCTTCTCTTTCCTGCTCACCTCTCATGCTGTTCCTGTACCGTTGCGCTCATCCCAAGGTAAACACGCTAGAGGCTTGCTCAAGTCTATTTAAATTTACCGCGTTCCACTTCTCCAAGTCGTGTCCCTTGATGTCAGCGCTGCCGTACGATGGAGGTGCGTGTGAATCGAGGCACCCTACTACAGCGTTTGTAGAGACCCGTTGCCCTACTGCACGAGCGTTCCAAGCGGAATGTGGAACCTATCTAGTGGAACCTCTGGTTGCTGTTACCGCGTGATTTCTTAAATGCCCCCAGGAGCTATAGTGGCGTGGGAAACAGCAGGTGATGGTTTCCTGCAGTTGAGGTAGTATTTCATTTGCTATTGCAAAAACCGAGCATCCGTGAATTTTTTAATAAAAGAACACTGCAAATATCACTCATGTATTGATTTTCTGCCTTATATTTGCGTGATGTTTTGTTCCAGTTCAACAATGTTTACACGTATGGACATTGACACTGGACTTGGACGTTTAGATTTGACTGTGGGCATATAAGACTATTGCGCAGCTTCTGTTTCACTTTGGCTGGATGGCTGAATCCTAAAATACAGACAGACAGACAGACAGACAGACCAAAATTTCTGCGTTTAAGTAGCCCAATAAAGACTATCGTTTTTAAAAACCACTGCACAGACAACAAGCGAAGACCCACAGCACTGAAACTATTAACTGACACTGACACTGCTGTGGGTCTTCGCTCGTTGTCTGTGCAGCGGTTTTTGGGTTGTAGGCTGACCCGTAAACCAAGTCAAGAATGACCCCGGTAGCTCAGATTCTGCCTATTCGAAACTGACGGTACTCGGAACACCACTCCTGGCATCCACACATGCCCTTCATCTGTCCATCTGTCACTCACGTCATGTGAGCTTCCCAGTGCCACATGATCCTCTGTTTGAAGGGAAATGTTAATTTCAGAACAAGTTCTGGTGAGGCATTAGAAGACTCGAAACACTGCCACTTGACATTGCACTAAGTATAACTTACACATGTCCAGTTGCCACATTCTAATTTAAGCCCCCCTCCTCCCTTTCCCACCTCTTTTTTTTTTTAATTTTTGACACAGACACTGTGAAAGTCATAGGTAGGTCAGCGTTCGTTCAAAAATTCCACACATATGACTGGTTACAAACCATGTGACCAACATGT
>CM023452.1:95160873-95329952 GCA_013339765.2 Haemaphysalis longicornis
TTAGTAAGAAAAAACCGTCACTAGAGTGTGCAAAGAAAACTACCACACCAGTAACAAAATGCCTGTACGAAGGCATTTGGTTTTGTTCAAGTACTCCTAAAAGCTCTAATAGCCACATTTGTCAAATAAAGGCAGCAGATTGAAATCACAGAGCTTACACATACTTTTATTATTTCTGTTGCAAAGCCTTGGCCATAAAAATAAAAAAACACCAGCAAAACAAGAGATCCAAACCTTTTAAAGACAAACAAGATGTTTTGGTTTGCCTATGGACGGCAAAACTCTAGGAAAGCAAAAATGTCGTTTGTTTCTGTTTTTAAAAGTTCTTCGGCTGGTGTCCAACACAGCCCAACAAGAAACACCACTCCTGAAAGGACAAGGCCCTGACAACATCCTCCTGCTCGCAATACCATAAAATTCTCTCTTCCTTCATCCTGACTACACGGGCTCCTGTCGAATTCTCACTCCAAAGCCTGCGCGAGCAAAGTCTGCTCACGCTTAATTTTATACTCAGGAGCTCTAACTCAAGCTCTTTTTGCTGGTTTATCAGCTGGTCCTCTAGCTGTATTTTCTCAGGTGCACCTCCTTATCAGCAGAAGGTGCAGGTTGTGCTCCTCCTGCAGGAGCTCCACCATCGTGTTATCGTCAGCTCCGAGCTTTCACTCGAGGAGAGCCATATGACGGTTGGGATGCTATGCGGCATCCGTAGCGGGCGCTGCTACATCACTGCCGCTGCAACTGCCGGCTGCGGAAGCTGTAGCTGCCGCCACCAGACTTGGCTCCCAAAGAGACTCTCGTGGTAGGCTGTCGCCTTGCGCTGTCACAGCCCATGTTTCCCCTGGAGATGAGTCTGGCTTGGATGAGTCATCTGAAATGAACAAGCAAACTATATCTGTTGAATGTGAAATCTTATGTGACATGTGAGTGCACGGAAGGGTAGGCGGAGGTGATCTTCCTTTCAAGGCAAGGGTGACGCCACTGCCTATTCCACGATACAAAATTTGGCTGCCTTACTCTTTACACAGCCATTTGAGTATGTACAGGGAATTAAAGGGGCCATGTGAGTTACCACTCCGTTTTTTCAGCACATGGCCTGGGGCAAAACTTAGAGTAAGCTTAGAGCGTGCCATGTGACAGGTAAATGTGATGGCATGCAAGTAAAAAAGGTGCGCACTGTAGCTGCGGAGAACTATGTTTCTGGGGTAGCCGTGGCGTGACGTGTCGCCAGCCTGCTTGTCCAAGTAATTCGCACCAAAAGGCAAAAAAGTTAAAGTAAAGCAGTGTTTGGGTTTGCAACACTGCGTCCTTGTGTGTGTGTATATATTTGTGCAACGTTTATTAGAGAGCAGTATACCACACGTGAGGCTGGTGTGCAGGACACGTCACTCCATCGTTACACCGAAGTGCAACTGAGATGATTACGAGACGCACCGTAGTGGATAGCTAAGAATTTAGACCATCTGGGGGTCCTCAAAGGGGCCATTAAGACAAAATACACCTTTCTGCTATATTTATGTATTCATTTGTAACTTCTACTGTTTACCCAACACTTGCTACTGCTATAAAAAGCATGTGCACTAAATGTAAATGCAGAAATCTTGTTCTGCAAGCTTTGTACTTTGCGTCGGATTTTGTCTGCCTCAGCGAATTTCAACGAGCTGCCAATAATACGTCGTCACTTCAGTGCGGAAAAGTAGCTAGGGTATTGCAAACCCATGACCTGTTTTCCTCATTATTTCATTTATTTGAGTCAAGTCTGTGTTAAAATTGGTGCACTGTTATTCTAACGAGGCAATCTTTCCAGTCAACCAAACTTTAATTTTGTCTTCTGGTCCCTCTAACATGAGCTGACCTTTCATTTTTCAGCCTCAACCAGAAAACAGGCTGCAGCAGCCTGCATTAAACCTGCGTGCTAAAAAATGCGGATGGCCACTGCCTTTTCGTTCTTCTGCGGCAAAATGGATTCACGCGTGATTAGGCCCCTGTTTAAAACCAAAGCTAATTATTTCAAACACGAGTCCTCACTGCACTGCAGCTCAGAGATGTAGGACAGTTTTTTTTCCCTATAGATGGAAAATTTGTACCCACCCGTGGCATAAACACTGTGTCCCTGGTGCTGTCCACCATTGCCTGCACCAACTGTAGGACCAGTCGACTCTGCACAGGCAGCAGGTGGCGTGTTCCGACCAAGTAATTCTTGTTTTCAGGCAGTGTACGTGCTACAATGCCAACCATCTCCATGGCCGGCGACATGTGTCGAGGTAGTGGTCCTCCCTCATGGGTCAAGGTAGTGGTCCTCCCCCTAGAAAGCAATGCGTAACACACGGTCAGTGAAAAAAAAGGCCTGGAGTGAATGTGAGCATTGAAATGGCTCTAACAGCAGCATTCTAGTGAAAATAGTCATACGCACACACACACATACCTGTGCTTCTGTGGTCACATTTTGACTTCTCTTTCAAACTATAGTAGACAGTAGTTGAAATGCGAAAATGAAAGCTTCACTTTAAGGCTGCTGTGCTATAGCTAGGGCAGGCCTCCACGCACTGCAGTATGCTGCGGTTTTACAGTACTGCCGATAAGCTCTCAGTACTTGGATGTGGACAGATTATTTGTCAGGGTTCAGAAGCCTATTGCTGAATATGGCTGGCACACATTTCCTTTGTGCACATGATGCGCGGTACACTACAGGTTCGGTTACTAAATTTTGTATATCCTTGTTGAGGGGAGGTTTTTTATTTTAAAAGGCTTGAGATTCAAAAGATACTATTCAGCTACGATGAAACGGATTATTATATCCAAGAACGAAACAGGGATGACATAACGTCCGCGGCCCTTAAGAACTGGCAAAGTTTTTTTAACGCAGGAAAAAAATCACAGAAGGACGCGTGAAAGAAGCAGCTTTCGAACGTAAGGTGCGACGGCAGTAACAACTATCGGTAGCGAAATGCTAGGGTCTTTCAGCGAAATTGCGAACGTGTTACTTACCGGCCTTCAATTCCTCTCGCTTTCCGCGGAAACATTCCTCGTTCCACTTCTGCTTCATGTTGTTCCAGCATTGTTCAGTCCTGCCGCGTCGCGTTTCGTGACACCAAAGATGGAGTTAAAATTCCGTAGTAACATCTCGCCAATGGGAAGCTTTCGCTGCAACGGAAGATACGTCGTCCTTGCGCTATAATTTGCTTCGCCGCGTCTTTAAAACCAACACAAGAAGAGTCTTTTCACCTTTGTGAACCTTGGTGCAACTTTTCTGCGCATTTCTTGGATCTTCTTGCTGCGCACGCACAAAAATACGAAGAAACGAACACGAAACCAACGAAACACTGTCAAGAACGCCGATGCGGCTCGATTGCGAGCGCCCGGGTTGCCAGATTACATTCACTAATGTCTGAAATACGCGTTATGTTTTAAATATAGATGATTAGGGATTGCTATTTGTTTAAACAGACCATTGTTAACAATTACTATGGGTAGTTTTTAGTTAAAGGGACTGTTTTATGACCTTGATTTGCATCTTAAACGAAATAATTCCCGGTTACTCTCGATCCCAGCCGCGTCCGTCGCCGCCCCGCTCAAGTCGCCACCTGACTTGACGAAGCAAGCTCGCTCCAACGTCTATGAAACGCGAAGGTCGTCTAAGACCCGTTCAAGCCACCTGCTGTCTTGGAGCGGACTTCATGATGTACGCTCGCTGCTTAAGTTTAAGATAGATCTATGAATTCGGGGGTAAGGGGAAACAACTCCACCCACTTAGAAAAGTGGTCCGTTACAACCAGGATGAACTGGTTTCCTCGCGCGGATCTTGGGAGGGGTCCCATTACGTCACACGCTACAATCTGCCCTGGGTAGCTGCTTTGCACCGGCTTCATGAAACCCACAGGCTTCCCAGCGCGCGGCTTCGCTACCTGACAAAGAGGGCAAGCGCGGGAATAGCTCATTACGTCTCTCCTCATGCCTGGCCAGGTCGCGACACGGCATAACTTGTCGTAAGTCTTACTGACGCTGCCATGTCCTGCCAGCGCTGAATCATGAAAGTACCGCATGAACCGTTTCCGCAACTTCCTCGGGACCACGACTCTAAAGGGGGAATAAACCACCTCTTCGTCGTCCAGTTGGGGAAAGTAGCGAAGTAATAAGCCATCGTCGCCCAGCAGATACGCGTTAAACCCCTCAGCGTTACCGGTGCAAGCTACGCCGCTCGCTAGCCTTTTCAGCACCCGCTGGCACAGACCGTCTGCTTTCTGGGCCTCAATGAGCTCTTCCTTACTCACTACCTCCCCCCCACGACAGATTCCTTTCTGCCTCCGTTCTCGGGGGGCGAGAAATCGCCGCTGCGAGATGCCGCTTCTCTTTCTCTTTGCGGCCGGCCTCGACTCCTCCGTCCGGCCCTTTCCTCCCCCTCTCGGGGCGGCGCGCGCCGCCGATGAAACCGCTCAACTCAGCGCGCGCGCTTTCGCCATCCCCTTTTGATAAGAGAAGCAAACTTTCCGCCACCATTCGGCGCTGATCATCGTATCCTGAAAAAGATGGGACGATCGCTTCTACATCAGTGCTCATCTTTCTGACGCCTCTCCCTGGCCTTCCGCAGCGCAGTAGAGTTTATTTGCCCCGTGCGGTTGTAAACCGTGCATCGTCGCGTTCGCGAAAGGAAAGAAAGGGGGTTGCGGCCCGTACTGATAGCCGTTCCTCCCCATGTCGAGCACAACCCCCTCCCTCGAGAGGAAATCTCTGCCCAGTATGACTGGAACAGACAAACCAGGCAAGCAAACAAAACGCTGTCTGCGCTTTCTGCCATCAAAACCGAGCGTGAGTCACACAGCTCCCTCTGCTTTTGCCGAACCCGCTGCTAAGCTCAAGGGTGTCTCGGCGGGCCTAACTCGGATTCTCCTTCTCCGGCAGGCCTCAAACATTTCGTCTCCTATTAGAGAAACCGTCGAGCCTGTGTCGACCAGTGCAAAAAGTTCGCGACCGACCAATTGCACTCGCATGAATGGGGCAGGCGAAGAGGGGTCTCCCTGCGCCCTGCATGCGGAGGAGGCCAGCTGGCCGCCGGCGCCAGCGTCGGCGTATTCTGGGGGCTCCCTCGCACCCCCTCTGCCTGGCCCCCCCTTCTCGCTTCCAGCCGGCGACGACAAGCTCCGCCCTTCACCGCCGCCGGCGATCCGAGTTTCCCTGCGTGCTACGCATTTTCTCGGGGCATTGACGGGAAAAGTGGCCAGGCTTGCGACAAAACCAGCACAAGCGGGCTGTTTCGTCCTGCCTCCCTTTTCCGTCGCCTGCGTTGCTTCCGACCGAGGAGTTTGTGGGGCCGTTATCCGCTCCCCCTCCCGACCAGGCGCAACCCGGTTCGAGCGATTCCTCGGGTCTCGGCGGCAACCTGTAGTGAAGCTCGGCGAGTAAATCCGCCTTAATTACTCGCGCTTCTTGTGCGAGGGCCTCCAAGTTGCGAAAACTCCGGCCCCGCAGGTACGGTCTGAAACGCGGGTGGCATTGCCTGCACACGCGCGCTACCTTGACCGCGTCGGCTGCCTCGGGGTCGGCCCGTTCGTACAGCTCCTGCATCGCCGCAACGTACTCCAGGAGGCTCTCCTCAGGGTGCTGCGTGCGAAGGGCAAGCTCGTCCCTCATACGGTGTTCGTAATCGGGTGGCAGGAATTCAGCGCGGGAAGCGGTCCTTAAAATCTGCCATGGACTCGAAAGCCGGTTGGCAGCGCCTCCAACGCGCAGCGCTTCCTACCAGTGCCACGGGCAGGACCTGCCTCAGCACGTCATCATCCGATGCGCCTACCGCAGTCTGGTACGAATCCAGTTGCTGCGGGTATTCGCAAACAGATTTTACGTCTCCGTAGCCGGAATAAGAGGGAACCTCGATATTCAAACGCGGCTTCGAGACTGGCACTACAGGACCCGCGGTGGGAGCCGCTGGCGCCGAACCGAGCATTCGGGTCATCTCCGCGAACATCCCGGTCATCTGCCTCATCATTGAGGCGAGATCTGCGGGCTGCAACTGATCAGCAGCCTCTTGCGCAGCGGCCGCTGAGTCTCCCCCGAGCCCTGCGGCTCCTCCTTCTATCCCGTCTCTTACCGTGTGGCAGGAGCCATTGCCAACGAACTACCCAACAAACAGCTGGCTCAACCACGCCAAACTGCAGCCGCCAAGATACAGAACAAGCCGCGCTAACTACATACGCAACGCGGCACGCACACCCCACACACAAATCTACAATGGAATCAAAAAAGGAACGTCAAGACAATACATAGGACCGATGGGGCTGAACTACAGCCACATTAAAATACAAAAAAACTACAGTAGGCACACGTCAAAATACACAAGCGACTAATAGAGAGTTTTAGTATAGCGTTTTAGCTGTAGCGTTAACGTTTTGCGGGCCGCAGTCGCGAACGGATAGCGCCTCGTTATGCTATGGTTAGCGTGCCCGCTAACGCTATGGGCGCGCTAAAGTGGTGCTTTCCGCTATACTAAAACTCCCTAATATCCCTACGAACGCTAAATACGCTCGCAATGTAACCACTCAGGCCGTTACCCAAACAACAGAGAAAAAAAAGAACGCAAGAAAAACTTCAGGCATCTACAGCCATCGTAAAGCCTAAGCAAACTAAAACACTGGCCTCAAAACTAATTTAAAAACATGCCTCTATACGGCTCAAAGCACTGGTCTCCCACTGCCAAAATGGCGCTTCCTTCCCGGAACAAAGGAATGCCGTCCCAAACCGCAGTGGGGCCCTTCCCGGCAGCCGCAGAGAGCAAATGTCCACGGGTGGGCTTGACATCAGCCCCACGTTCGGGCGCCAGATGTTGGCCTGCTCTCTACGGCATGCCAAGGAATGAGGCACACTGCGGTTGCGTGAAAGAACTCTTTACTTACATCCTCCACCCTGTCGCCCGTCCGGGCATACACACACACACACCACCAAAACTCTCGGCGTCCCGAGTCCGAGTCCCCGCGCGCGGTTCTCCTTCACCACCGCGGCACCGCCCGCTGCTACACGTTCACTCGCGCCATCACTCGGGCACCCGCGTCTCCAAGTCTTGCGGCCCGGTAGCCGCACGGCAGGCGAGGAGGGCAAGGGAAGGGAGCTCGCGGCTCTGGGCTCTGGGCAACACCCGCTAGGCCAGAAGGTGTGCCAAGGCACTCCCCACAAGAGTCAGCCGTTTCATTGAGCCATAGGCGTTGTGACCTAGGACCCAGATGAGCCGGATGTCGCGTAAATGGGGAGGCACAAGGCAGTTGAAGGAAGGAATACGTATTAATTTTTTGGAGATGTAAGCGCGGTACAAACCGACAGGAAATCAGAAATAATACCAACATTTAAATATTGTTGAGGTAAAATTTCCAAGGCCATAACTATTGCAAAAACTCAGCTTCGAATATAGGAGTAAAATCAGGCAAACGATAAGAAAATGACTAATTAAGTTGCCGGCTGAAGATTCCCACGCCGGCCCTCTTCGCACGTTGCGGTGCATCCATTGCCAAAGGGTGTGCTGGACGAACATCTGGGGAGCTTGCGCCGCGTTCCATCCTCACACGCACTCCCGCACTGGGAAACGATTGTCCTCCAATTGCAAGTCATACCCCTTGGGGATTGGCGGTTCCAATGCATTACCCCCGGCACCAAATCTTGAGATCAACACAGAGGGGGGCGGTTAGAATAGGGTTATGGCTTTTTTCAATGGCTCTGTGTACCGCTTTTTGTGCCGCATTATGTGCCGCTTCATTGCTGACTCTGCAAGAGTGACCTGGTGCCCTGATAGGGGCGAGGTCAGGTAACTGACTCGCTTCTTTGATAATATGCGGAGCTGCTGGGAAGATAATATCCCACCGGAAGTTGCGGCGAGCTTCTCCAGATTCCGTCATTATAGCCACGTCATGTTCTTGTTTTGTGCTGGCCGCCATAGTGGTGTCCATAGAGCGGATTGCGGCTATGGCTACTGTCAGAAGTTCGCTATTTAGCACGAATACTGCAGATACGTTTTTCGTCACGTAGGGATAGGCATCTGTGTATTGTAAATACTTTTTATGGCGATATTGAGCATGTAGATGGTTGGCAGTCCTTTCGTCGTCTGATGTGATAAGTAGGAAACACATTGCAAAGAATTAGGGCAAAGCGGATGTGTTACCGTATAGAAATCTAAATAAGCATCAAGAATCGTAATTTTGAATGCGTGTGCACTAACCGACATTGCATTTAGACTGTTGGTTTGATAGTGTGTTTTAAACCATGTCTTGATGTTTTTTCTACAGAAACGGAAGAACTTTGAATTTGAAGGTCACCTTGTGAGGTTAATAATTGTGAGTACATATGCTACGCTTTCTCTTGTCATGCAATTTTTATTTCGAGCGTAGGTTTTGCTGGTAATGTCTGTGTTTCAGATTTCAGTGAGTAGATTATATTTTATTTGTTGGCCTTTGCGAGTCTAAGAATGCTACTAATAATACCGGCACGATACGTGTAGAGTCTATTCTTTTAATACGGGTTTTATCAACGCCGTAGTGCTAACTTAGACCGGTGACAGGGCATTGCGATTGTCAGAATGAACGTCCAAGACGGTCTTTCTGGTGAATACAGATTCAGCCACTGCATTGATTGCATACGCATTAGTTGGACGGCTCCAGCTGATAGAATAAACTCTGACGCAAGGCTTTACTTGCGTTTCTTTGGAACCTACTCGAAGCTGTTATGACCGTGAGTCCTCGTTTTAAATAGGGACTAGTCCTTCATGAAGTACCCTGTGAATCGAAAGTTGCAAAGTACTTTTTTTATTTGGTTTGTAGTCGCACCCATTGTGACGAATAATATCTAGGAAACTTTTCTGAAACTGCGTAGCAATACTACTGAAAATGTTCCCTGCGAACATCACCGGTAGATATTTGAAGATGAAATTTTGGATCTCGCTTGCAAAAATCTCAATACGTACATCAAAAAATTATAAATCTAGTGTTTATGAACACTCACTTCTGAGGCGTGGATCAGGCTCTGGGAGTTTGAGTTTTCAGTTCTGCATAGATGAAAAAACTCGGCCACCTTCGCAATTGGGATAAAAAGATGGAGGAAACTGCAGAGCTGGTGTTCTTCACTAGCGTTAGCTTGGCTTTTCTTTGAGCTACCCATCTCGTCGGTCGATCGGACGGTGACGTTGCCGAGCGCACCCCATCTCTCTCAACTAAAGAAACACCTGCACCTCAGAGCTCACGTCTCGACTAGGCGCAGCTTCCCCAGCGAACATCTGCGCCGCGACGCGCCCTCCCCACACCTTCTCCTCGGCTGCATGCCTCGTCGCCACTTTCCCTCACACTTCTTGGACTAGTATTTTTTCCTCTCCATTTCCCTGCGCTGCGTGTAAAGGCGCGGATGCCACTCAAGCTTAAACACTTCAGTTGCTAATGGAGAAATGAAGTAATGTTCCCGGACGTACCTTGAGCAAATATGTAATTAGAAAAATATTCATGACGAATGTGTGTCACTTTTCACGCCAGACTAAAAATGTTGCCGGCAGCAAGTACGGTCCTATAATGGTGGCCTCATAATGGGCGGTCCCATTATACGAAGACTTAAAATATTGCTAGTTTCGTCAGTTGAGAAGATCTTGTAAATGATAAATATTCTCAACAAAATTTCCAAGAGGCGCTAATGCATGTTGAGGAATACGGTAACAAACCAGGAAGAAAAGTCTGTAGCATAACTGGTAATTTTTATTGCCCGGTTGGTAGCCTCAAAATAAGTTCGTTAATTGTATACTGCAATGCAATTCTTATGTTTATAAATGGACAGCTTGGGGACGCAACGAAATTGGTATATTTTATGAACAGAAGGACAGGAGTCGATTACGTGTTTACGGAGTGGGGTAAGTTAGATATTAGTAATTTATTTACAGTATATAGCTCTAACAGTGCCATTTGTGTAATTTCTAAATGTTTTCTGATAAATGGGAAGTGAAATAAATAAAACCTGGCCGTCAGGCCACAAATAAATATGACTAATTGGAAAGTAATGATAAATAAGCGCCACAAAAGCGCCCTGTTCAGTCTGGAAATGCCACATTAGAACAATTAGAGGAATATAACTACCTCGACAAATTCTCAGTGCGGCATTAGGCCACGTGAATGAAATCCAGCGCAGAATAGGCATAAGCTCGGGTGCAGTCGGCAAGCACCATCAAATAATAAAATGTAAGCTACCGCTATCACTCAAAAAAAGAATGTAGAGCCAATACGTCCTGCCTGGTGATGACATTTGAAGCGGTCACATAGTGCCTTGCTACCCAGCTTGAAAGCAAAGTTAAATCGGCTCAATGGGCTATGAAAGGAATAATGATAGAGTAACACTGAGGAACAAGAAACGAGGAACCTGGATTAGGGAGGAAACACGATTGGAAGCTATGTTAGCTGGAATAAAGAAAAAAAAATAGATAGTGACTGGCCTTGTAGTCAAGCCAAATGGCAAAATATGAACGATCTGTGTGACAGAGTCGATACCGAGAGGCGGGGGTAGAAGGAGAAGGCTAATAACTCGGTGTGGGGAAAAGCAGGACAGGAGTGATTAGAGGTCGATTGGAGAGGCCCTCGCTCTGCAGTGGACCCTAAACAGGCTGTTGATAATGATGATAATATTTGTATAAAAACAACCCTAGGTGGGCCCTCAATATGTGGCCGTTGCACGTAAGGTTCGGTCATTGAAATTCCTTTGGCCACAGTTGGTCAGCTCATCACGGGAAATAAGCTGAACAGTTACAAAGCGTCAGCGTTCTCCTGTGAAACCTTGAAGTAAAAAATATTTATTAAAGTGAAGCTTAATGTGGCAAGGCTAAAGAAAAATCAAGTGGCTCTATGTACGCCTACAACTTGCTAGCACAACCAGATAAGCATGCTTGAGAAAAAAATCCAGCTCCACTATTCTGAAAGCTAATGAAACAGCGGAGCTGTTGGTGTCAAACGGTTGGCTATCGTTGGCGCTATAGCCCATCTGCGTCCATTGTTTAAGTAGCGCGTACGGGCTGTTATTCACAGACAAGCGCACTGGGACCTTCCCATCATTAGGCGCCCAGCACCGGAAAGGCCACCTGATGGCCGCTATGACTCTTACATGCACCTTTCCTCCTCCTTCTTGTCTCCCACCCTCTGACGCGCTTCCCGACGTCATGCACTGGACGGCCGTCAAAGCGGTGGCGACAGGTGTCGGACAAGCGGGGTACCTTCGCCTTGCGTGACTGGCTTCATCGACGGACATTGCGCTGCTTCTGATTCGCGGACAGCTTCGTAGACAGCCTACGAAGCAGTCTAACTAGACGTCTGAAGGAATAAAATTGGAACGGCGCCGCGGACCTAAACGCAACACCAATGCAGACGACAGGCTCGTAGCAGACATGTTGAATAACGCAAGCCTCAGGTGTCGTAAATAATAGTTTCGTTATTATTACAAACATTACGTAATTAAAAAACTTGACAAAGTCATGTTCACCAGTATTAAATTATATTAAATATTTAAATGAAGGAACAAGTGATTTTGTTCCAACATTCATACGCAAAAAGGCGGCGCTGAGGGCACTTACCAGTTTAGACAGGAAGGTAGCCTGCATCGTTGCTGACTTTGATGCCGTCTCCTCGAAGCAGTCTTCGTTGACTGCTTCGTTCGAATTGGAACGGTGCTTAACATGGCGAGCTGTCCGCGAAGACGGCAGCGACGCCGTCTAAAGGGGAAATTGGAACGCATCCATAGTTTCGGGGAGAGTTAAAGTAAGGGGAGAGGTATTGGCTCGATTTATGTCTGTGGCGACCGCCAACACTAACGACTGTCGGATGACATTTTTAACTTCATAATGTTGTGTTACATTTTTATAGTTTGTTTTGAGAACCAGGGAATAAATAGAAAATGTATTTGTTTCCTCTTTCCGAGGAATCGGTAAAACACGAAAGTGCAATGTGCCTTCACAGGAGCATTGCAATATTTATTGTGCAACCCACATGAACTTGCACATCGCTATTCATATTACGTCGTTATATGGCACCTTTAAACGCATCAACGTTAGACACTCAATTGCACGCACCGGAACATTGCGTAAATCAGGCTGAGACCACAGACCCTTGAAAACCATGCGAACGAAACCGAATCGAAACCGAAAGCAGCCGATAGCAGAGGGCGCCATAATTCACCCGCGTCCCGCGAACACGAAGACGCTGGCATCGAGGCTCCAAATGTGTGCGCTCATTAGCGTGATGACATAGCCTCATGTAAAACAGAATGTCCCAGGTCTATGGCCCCGAAGCCCTTTGGAGCCGCCCGTTTACTGTGGGTGCGCCAACATCCCAGGTTTTTTCGATGGCCATGCCGATGCGAATTGCTGTTTCAAGGGGAGGGGAACTGAAACGCACCTCTGATTCATCTGCTCCGCGAACGGGTCTTCCAGCTACAAAAGCCCGCAAAACGGCGAGCTTGGACTTCATTAGCCAATATTAAAGACCGAAGCTTTATGCGTGGCGTCAAAGAACTACTAAATGGCGTTCACTGTACTGTTCCCGCGTGCACGCTCGCCCTTTTGGGTTCACTACGGGCGTTTCACAACAAAATGTATACCTGTCCTCACGGTTGTCACTGCGATCTGCGATAAGAGCTAGTTAACTTTTTTCCCGCTCTATAGGAGTTTATTAGTGAAAAATAATGATGCTTAATTCGGTCCTTACTGATAATTGAGTCATACTAATTAAATTTTGTTGATCGAATAATGATGCTTAATTCGGTCCTTACTGATAATTGAGTCATACTAATTAAATTTTGTTGATCGAATTCCACACAGTTGAGCTCCACCCTTTTACTTACGAGTTCATTCAGTCGCGTTCTGCCGATAATATTTTTTACGGTCCCCGGAAAGGTACGCGCCCACTCCCCGCCCCCCTCCCCCTCCCCCATTTCTCAGTCGCCGCTGCTCCACGAAATGACGACATGCATCGCGCATGCGGTAGATATATTGACGTAGTTTTCGGCAATGCCGGGATGCTGCGCCAAGAATGATGACTTTAAGCTTTAGCTCAGGGTGATATTCAGTATTTGTGGGCCCCTCTACAAGCTTAGGATAAAGATTGAGCATGCACTTAGCTAGTTTCTAGCTCTACTTCTCCCTGCTACACTCATTCTTGCCTGCCCAGCCACATACTAAATAACCGATCAATTTCCAGTGGGTCACAAACCCACTGGTGATCTCACCAGTAACATTTCTGACTGAATCGAGTAAAACGCAGAAAAAAAAAAATTTGCGGTAAATTATTTACGAAGAAAAAAGATAGCCCGAGAAAGACCATCTCTTGTGTAATTACCACAGTCAAGTTCTGCGTCACCCCAGCCACTTACTAAATAGTTTTATTTGTGGCCTCGTCAATTTTTTTATTTGTGGCCTCACCAGAATACAACACGCATTTCTTGTTTACAAAGGGCCTGGGCAACTTTTTTAAAACCACCCATTGTTGCCAGGTGTGGATACAAATGTTGTCTATGCTCTCGCCAACACAGGAGTACCTGGTATTAGGGCGCCACCCGAGAGGACGGCGGGATTTCTGGCACTGTGCAGGCACAAAGGCGTTATACAGGAGGCTACGGTCATGATGAACTAGTTTGCTGCGCCTCTCCTAGACGGCACCACCATCTGAATACAGATAGGGTGCCTCGATTCGCGCGCGTCCGCCGTACAGGATGAGACACGGATTGGCTGGCGCCGCTATTTTGGGTCACTCGCTTACCGCCGCAGCCAGTCATTGTATCAAAGCCGCGCTAAAATAATCGCCGCAACGCTGTTCACTTGCGAAGTTTGAATCATCTTATCTTTCGCGTTGCTGGGTCTTGTTAAAAACGAAAAGAACAACGTTTTGAGCACTGTGACCCAATAGCGGCGGCACGAGACAGTTCAAAGGGTGTCTCCACCCTGTATGGCGGCGCTGGCATCGAGGCGCCATAAATAAAGAAGGTAGTGGGAAAGACACAAGCGGCATTCGTAGATCTATTTGCACTTGCATTCGTAGCGCAGTTGGAATAGCACTACGTACCTCCCGCTGGTGCGAGGGAGTTCGATAGCTCGAATCCTGGCGGGTCCGCGTCAACAGAACTTTTTCCGGCGATGTCATTTACATGACGGATATGATGCCGGTGAAATCTTGGGGTACCCGGGCATAAAACACTTTCGTGTTAAAAAAGCGGTCAGTGAGCTAATTCATGGCGTATAGAGACCGTTAATAGACCGTCACCCTCACTGCGAGATATAACATGTGCCTTTTTGGATGCGTGCTCACGTGCAGTCCCCGCTGCCCACCCACTTCGTTTTCCTGTTCGTGTTCTTGTGTACTTGGTACAGCGCATTCCCCTTTCCCACCATGCCCTTTTCCGTGCTGAACTCAACATCCTCCCTGGGCGCAGAAATTGGCGTCCGCTTGCCGCTTAAGAAGGTTAAGGGGAAATATCTACCGATGCCGTCTCTGCCTTGGAACGCCTCAACCGCTCTGCCGAGCCGGTATAGCAGTGCCGGCCCATTGTCGTCCTTCATAATCGCCGAGTCGCCAATGCGCAGTGGCGACGGTGACAACGAGGGGCAGCGGTAAGTGTAACGGGGAAGAAGAAAATATTCTTCCTTCCAGCGTTTCCTTTGTCGGCGCAGAAGCTCGTCTCTGTACTTGATCCGCCGTCGCAAGCAGTGATGTTCCGCTCGGAGAATCTTCTCTTTTCGGGGAGTTTTTGGCTGTTTTTTGACCAAAAGCAAAAAAGGCTATCTTTATTATATGCTGGGAATGAGCAGTCACGAAGGTAAAAAGAAAAAGAATAAATATCAGTAAACCACACCGTGCATCATTTACAATGTTTTTTTTTTCAAAAGCTTCCTCAAGACATCGTGAAATTTATGTTTAAATATCTGCAGTTGTGTTTCCGCAAGCCACAAGCATCCAAGACCTCGTCCAGTTCAGTATATAAAAACTGGATCGAGAACAGAGGAAAAGCTGCTTCATGAGAAACAGCTTGTGAAGCGTGAAGCGGCGGCGTCGGAAGGGCTGAAGCCTGTTCGCATGTATTCCTGCGCCATACGAAAAAAAAATTGGCTGCGTATTAGATCTGCTCCTTTCGTTGCAAATGTCGTCAAAAGACGATAGTCTTTGTAGACATTTGCCAAGGAAATGCCCCCCTTCGCTTTCCCGCTCACCTCTTATGCTGTTCCTGTTCCGTCGCGCTCATCCCACGGTAAACACACTAAAGGTTTGGTTCAAAGAGATTTGAATTTGATTCGATTTGAAATTTGATTTGAATTTACCGCGTTCCACTGCTACCGGCGGGGTTCCTCGATGCCAGCGCTGCAGTACGGCGGAGACGCGAGCGAATCGAGGCGGCCGACTTCAAGGCTTATAGAACCACGTTGCCGTGATCCCCGTGCTAGAGTGAACTAGAATACTTGGCCAAGTATTCTAGTTCACTCTACCCGTGCGTTCCAAGCAGAACGTGAAACCTAGCTAGTGGAACCTTTCTTTGCTGTTGCCGCGTGATTCCTCACATGCCGCCAGGAGGTGGCGCGGGCAACAGCAGGCGGTACGCGTTGGTCTGCCGTAGATGTAGAATACCATGTGCTATTGAAAAACCAAGCATCTAGGTATTTTTTAATAAAAGAAGACTGTAAATATCCCTTTTGTACTAAATTCCTGTCTTAAATTTGCGTAATGTCTTATTTTCGTTCGCAAAGTTGACAAGTATGTACATTTAAACCGGGCTTAGACATTTACAAATGGCTGTGAGTATATGAGACTATTGCGCAGTAAGCATTTTACTTTGGCCGGGTGGCTGAATCGAGTTACAGACAGATGGACAGACAGACTGACCGGCAGACACACAGACCAAAATGTCTGGGGTTAGTGGCCGAAGAAAGACTCTCGTCTTTAAAAGTATTTTCAGGTGCGCCTTAGTACGGGTGCTGTCAAAAAAAGGTGGCGCCAGAAGTCCCGGTGCGGAGCTACAATGTGAAAAAGGCAAATCAATTCGGTAGTCTTAAACGCAGACATATTGAATAAATCAATTCAGCCCAACCTGAAGACGGATATGGCTAAACATTTCAGTTCACGCCTAAACTGTGATTCTCGGAACGGCGTATGCTTCCGGAAGGCTCCATAAAGTAGGCATAGGTGGCGCTGGCTTTACTAGAGTTCCTCTATATAGCTCCCTCACAGAGCTAAGAGTTGCGCGACCCCTTTTCACGCGCCACCATGTTGACGTCACTCCGGGTATCTATGCCGCGCTGAGAAGCCCCACGACGGCTGCGCCGCAGCCGCCGTCGCGGGCGGCACAGCGCCCCGCCCATGAAGAGCAGCAGGAGCAGCAGCGTGAGCGACATTGCAGGAGTACAGCGTAGCCGCCATGGAGGAAAAAAATTACGCCCACCTCCCCTCGCGGGAACCCTGTTGTGATGCGACGCTGAGGGGGGTTCAGGCGCAAGGGGAGAGCAACCGTCGACCGAAAGGCCGCCGGAGAGCGGCACACCGGTTATATGAGCAGCCCGCCCGAAGGAGAAGAGACCACGGAGCGAGAGAGTACTGCACATGCGCAGCACCGCGCGCAGCGCCGCCCACCGGCGGAGTGAGAGCGCGCTGGGCCGCACACCCACAGATGTTAAGAGAGAGTGTTCGCTCTCACCTGGGCACGCGCCGGCGCCAGTGCGTCTGCCGCAGCTATGACGCAACACAATCCAACACAATCCACTTTAATCCAATTCAATCCAAAGCCAATCCAATCCAAGCCAAGTCATGCCAATCCAACCGAATCCAATCCAATGCCCCTCGCGAGAGAGTGTTCGCTATCGGAGATGAGAGGGGGTGAGCGGAGTAGAGTGCGGACGCCGACGGCGACGGACGCACGCAGGAAGGACAGGGCCGCCGACAAGAGATGCTCTCAGCGTCGCATCTAAAAAAGCTTAGGAGAGGCCCTGACTATAGTGCCTAGAATATTCTAGGCACTATACCCTGACGTTACGCCTAGCGCAGCCGGAAAAACCATTTTTGTAAGTCGAGTGGCGGACTCTTTTTCCCTCTATCTCGGTGCATCTTCTCCGCCTCCTGCGTCCTGTATCGCCTCTCTTGTCGTCTGCATCTACCAGCGCCGAGGCGGCGGAAATAAGCTGATGGGCAGGTGGAAGGCCGTTTTCCAGCGCGTGACCGTGAACCTAGACGCGCGGTAACACGGCATTCAGTGTGGCCGCAGCACCTTTGCGAAGCGGATCGCGCTAACAATGCCGCAATGCTCGGTGCCAGGCTGCAAGTATCAATCGGTACCCAAGGAATGGGGCGTCACTTTCCACCAGTGAGTGCATCATTCCACTGACTAGTACTGCTGTGCATTGGTGTGCATTCATCCTTTGTTTGTAATCGCCGCCTTTCATAGGTTCCCAAGCGATGGAGAACGCCGCAAACAGTAAGCGAACACCGTGCGGCCACCAGACTGGAAAGTGCCCAAGTTTGCGTTTTTGTGTTCTAAGCACTTTCGCTTGCGCGACTTTGATTTTTCTGGCCAGTGATCCGACATAGTGTTTTCAACATCAAACACAAGCATCATGCATATTGGCACTACCACATTCTATAGTGGTACGTATGGTTACAAGCCTTAGCCTTAATAAAAAAGGCAGGTATGGAGAAAATGGCTAATTCTGTTCCATTTCAGTGAAACAGATATAATCTTATAAAAGTAACTTTGTATTAGCGTTAGATAGCAGTGCTTTACATGTGTGCCACTGTAGATGGCAATAAATTAGGCTGATATGTATAATCTGTGTGCTATAAGTATTACAAGAAATACAACCAGTAGTTTGCTGCGAACAAACATCGGTATAACGGAGTTCTTCTCATGAGAGTTTCATTGTTTTCTTTTCTGCAAAAAACATGCAAGCAAGCATAAAACCTAAGGTAGTCGTCTGAGCTTTATGCACGCTTGTAGTCAAGTGCGTAGCATGAGTTAGATAGTTTGGTAATTGCTGTTTAATCTCCCAGGAAGACACACCTTAAAAGGCCTTCTTGAGAGCCCGGGCAACGCGGCTTGCCTTAGAGCAATCAGGAGGCCCCAAGATTCCCGACGATGTCTCTGAAAGCAAAATGCTGAGCTCAAGTCTGTACTTTCAATGCTGACTAGGAAAACATTCTTTGGAAAGAGCAAGCTGCTGTTTTAAGAAGCCTTCGCGCGACCAATCAGCAGCTTGTTCAAAGGTAGACTGCAAAGCACACTGGGCAAGGTGTGCCGAGCCAGTACCCACCGGAGCTGAGGGCCTTTGCTCTAACACTGAACTTTTATTCCCCACGGGCATACAATTACGTTAGGCAGGCCTTTGATACCTGCCTGCCGCACCCGCGAACTCTGAGAAAGTGGTACGAGAGTGTAGATGGGCAGCCGGGTTTTTCCTCTGGAGCTTTTATTGCACTCAATATGAAATGTGCAGGGAGCACTGCTCAAGGCTACCCAACCATATGCAGTCTCATGGTAGATGAAATGTCCATCTGGCAACAAGCGCAATGGAACAGGGGCAGCTTTGAAGGGTTCGTAGACATCGGCACTGGCATTGACAGTGACTGCCTACTACAGGCGAAAGCTCACTTTGTGATTATTGCTGTTGCCATCAACGGTAGGTGGAAGTTGCCCCTTGGCTACTTGGTTGTAGACGGCATTTTGGGGGAGCAGCGTGCTAACCTAGTGACACAAGGGCTTGCTCCGTGGTCATGAGTCGGGGGCGATGATTGTGTCACTAACTTGTGCTGGTTAGCGATACTACTCATCTAAGACCGACATTTTCACACCCCGCTACGGAGGAGCCTGTAGCTGCTTTTTCAGACCCGTCCCATATGCCCTAGCTTGTCACAAATTCCTTCGCCAAGAAAGGGGCTTACCTGGAAAAGGATGAAAAAATTGTGGCATAGAGCTAGATCGAGCAGCTTCACGAACTGCAGGAGAAGAAAGGCCCGCACTTCGCAAACAAACTGCGCACAGCACACGTAGAGTGGCAAAGGCAGCCAATGAAAATAAGGCTCGCTGCTCAGGTAATGAGTCTCTCTGTTGCCACTGCACTCGCCGAGTGTCGGGAGTTAGGACTTGCTGGATTCATAAATTCGAAACCAACTGAGAAATTTCGTACACTCGGAAACGAAATATTTGGCGTCCCTAATTCGAGAAGTATGTGCCAGAGAGGATGGTAAAAGCCGTTAAATGAAAAGGACTTACGTGTTTCAAGAAGCAACAAGCAATATTTTGTCATTGAAGGAGCCAGCTACGAAGCGCCAAGTTGTCGAGACAAATAGAAAAACTGGCTCTTTAGGCTCCCTGATGTGAATGCAGAGCATGATTGACCTCCACAACTTCCTTGTGGTGGAAAGACAGCATTTGAAATATGTGCTTGGACACAAAATTTGTCAGGGCCATTTGGAACTTTTTTGGCCTGATTAGGTCTCACTGGAGCCACAATGACAACGCGGCAACACAGCAATTTCGTTGCTATTTAAAAAGTGGTTGTTGAAAACGAGCTCTCTGATGCAAGGACAGGCAACTGTCTGCCACTTGAAAACATTGCGGTGTTGTCATGCCGCAGTGCTGCGCGAGCATTACGAGCAGAGGTGTTGAATGCAATGTCCCAGAGGAAAAGGCTTTTGGATGACGAACCGATTGAGCAGAGTGATGCCCCTTCCAGTGACCATAACTACACAATCAATGTGGACCACATCACTGAATGGGGAGCAAGGTTCATTACTGAGGTCACTAGTTACGGGGCATTTATGTTGGAGAACACGATATCATGTGAAGAATGCACTGCGGCACTCTTCTCAGCAGAGCCATCAGCTGCCGCATATTCGTTTATACGGCGAAAAAGTAGGGGAGGCCTGCGCTCCCCGTCGGATAGTATGATTGCAATATGCAAAAAATGCGAGTCACTTGTGCGATTGGCTCTGCACACAAACCAACTTGCATCAGAAACATTCCTGGCCGATCTTTCGCATCAAGCCCTCCATTCATTCATGCACAGAAAGCTTTTTACGGGGCTTCATGACCACATGTTCGACAGTTCGCCTTTTGAGAACCATTATGTGCACCTTGTGCGAAGTATCGCAGAGCGATATGTGAACACCCGCCTGTTTCGTGCTGGCAAGTTAATCACACAAGGTTTGCATGGCAAGAACGTGAGGCACATATTCCGGAAGATAACTCAGTTTAAAGGCCAATGATTTTCTTTTAATTTCTACCCTTTAAAGCTAACATCAACTCTCCTAAAGCACGCAGCAGTACAAAACGACCCCAGTTTAGTTTGTACCCTGTGGGATAAACGGTTGGGCACAAAAACGTGTACACATTGAAGCTTTTGCCTCTTGGCGACGTGCAGTTGGTTGTGTTTCCTATTACTTGCCTTTGTTGTTGTGATCATGTGCCTAGTTACAGTGCCTTCCATTCGTGCCGACGCATTGCGTGTTCAACAGTATTTTGCTTTTGTGCCTGCTGGTGTTTTTGTAGTGTCACCTTGCTGTAAAATGTGATGTCACTGGTGCTTTGCCCTATCTGGAATACATTTAGTAGGTTGAATTTGTCTCTTTGGAAATTTTGAAATTGTTCTTTTTTGCTGTCTTCAGGGTGATATGGTATGAAGGGGAATTATGATGCTTGTTTTTTGTTGCTCCTTGCCTTTAGCTGTATTAAAATATGAGCAGTTGTGTATTGCAAGCAGCAGTTTTTTTGTATAGCCTTCAGCATTGCAGTATTCTTCCTGAAAAATCTAGAACAAATATTTTTATATGTTGTGCTTTTCTGCACACCAGCATAATCAAGGTGCAGGGGCCCCAGTAGAACAATAGTCCTAGTGACACTTCCCTTGAGCAATGAAAAGTATGTAGATATTGCTGCGTGTTCATACAAAAGTGTTTACATGATCAGGTGGTCATGCTGTTATTCTCTTCAGGGTGCTTGTCAATAATAACCTGGAGTGTGTGTTGGTGATGAATGCATGTTCACCGGCCAGGACGTTGCTATTGTATAAAAACGTTAGTCAAGTGAACAGTGTAGTACATAACATAGTATACAGTATACGTTACTTTTGTTGGTATGCATGCTTGACAGAGCCCAGAGTAATCTTTTTCCCGTGCAATGCAGTATATTGCAGGCATGCTGGGCATGCGCCACTGCCAGTTTATCAACTTAATCATTCCGCACGAACACATTTTGTTTCTGTATAATGGGTCCATGTAAGGCCCGTATTTACCAAGAAGCTGTATTCATCCAGAAAGACTCTACCTCTTTTACTACTCCCATGTGGCATTGAAAGCTGTCTTGGGAGAAAACTTTCGGACGATTTGAACAATCCCAAGGGCCTTTGCTGTTCCAGCATAGTGATTTGGCATATGTATAAAAATGTCCTACATTACTGCACAGCAGGCACATTTGGTAAATATTTTGTTGACGTTACACCAGCATAGCTAATAACTTTCATTGGCTGCAGGCCTGTATATATGCAAATATACTATGTACTAATTGTTCCCCGCGGATAGGTGTCAGAGGCAGGCTGGTAGCTCCATCAGCCCCAGTGCAAAGGTGAATCTACTGATAACTAAAGGCGTTTGGGAATTCGCAATGGCCAAGAACAGTGTGTGGAGAATTGCTAATCTGTTCGAGGACCACGCCGTCTTCATCTATCACTGCACTGTAGCCATACAAGTGACATTTCCTGTCATGCAAGCTGATTACTGTAGGTGAGTATGTAAACTTAAGAACAGATCATCATAGTAACAGTATCGTTACTACATCTACAGCAGTCAGCATTCGCTATATTGCTGTATGATGAGGCAGTTCGCAGCATGTCGAAGAATAAAGAAGCTGTCCGTACTATTACTTGCAGATGCAGAAGGGCTACAATTGAGTGGCATAAGGTGTTCTACATTACTGCAAGCAGGCACATTTGGTGGTTTTGGAAATATTTTGTTGACGTTTACACCATGCATATGCTAACAAAATAACTACAAAAATTTCATTGGCTGCAGGAATGTGAAGTAGGGCTGTCCGGATGCTACTAATTGCTTTTTCCCTGCGGGGAAGGTGAGATCTGGTAGCTCCGTCTGCAAAAATCTAGGCTGACAATAAAGGCGTTTGGGAATTCGCAATGGCCAAGGGAACAGTTTGTGTGGAGCGTTAATTGCTAATAAATACAAAAGTGTTCGAGGAAGGGGGCCACGCCGTCTTCATCTATCACTGCACTCACGACACCTACATCCAAGCATATATTCAAGTGGCAAGGTTATCAGAGTTCTTGTGGCTTGAGTTAGAGTGTGCCATCAATCACTATATTTCGCTGAGTATATGTACTGCCGTTGGGTAAATAATGACCGCACAAAATCGATGCGGGACGTGCTACAAGGCACATTGATTTCTAATTTGAGGTCAGAGGGCTATGGTGCAGTTTCACTCGCAATCCCATTGATGATTAGTCACTTAGACGGCCGTCCTATATATAGGTAAGGAGCACTTCAAACAGATTTAAAGCTAAAAAATTGTGGCATGTTTTTAGCGTTGTTCGCGGGCCTTCGCTAGAATTGTTTTGCGAAAATAAACGTTTTTTGCCAAGTTTCAACATGTACCAGTGTCAATTAAATTTCAAGTGGTATGAGTAGAAAATGTTCATACACTAACCCCGAAGCATCTGAAACGTTGAAAAGCGAAAATCCGGAGAGCGAGACCACAAAAAGAGGACTAAGACAGAACGTTACTTTTGCCCGCAACGCGCGGAAAAGAAGAATAGTACAATAGGGATCAAGATCCAGCGCTCTTCCAGTCAACAGACGGACACATACCAAAGAATTATATCAACCTGGAATCTACCTTGTAACGATTTCAAGGCACTGCCGCGCATATGCCGGCCGAGCAAAAATACATGCAGCTGAGATAACCAAGAAATTCAGTTGGAATCGCTTCGGTTGCAACTCGCCTACGCACTTGCATACACCGTGTATCACTTCCCGAAAATCTACTTGACGGGGGTCCACGCGTACGACGCGACGGCGCGTTCACAATTAGTGCACTTCAGTCGGCGTGTCGTGATCACGACCGGACCAAAAGCTTGACGCGCTATGCACTTACGAGTAGAAATTAAATGACACATTCATATCGGCATAGCTATAGCAACTCGCACCATCCTTCTCGAGCTCCGTAAGACCACAGCGCAGCAAAGCGAAGCAGCAATCTTCTCAATCGGACGACAAGGCAGGTGGTGCCTTTTCCTCCATGGCTGGCCCGTTGCTGGGACGCCGTTGCTAACAACTTCCAATGGCCGTCGAAAACATGCCACTTTCTCCACACGTTTGCCAATGCGCGGGGATAGCTGGGGGCTTTCCTCAGTTTTTTTTTGCCGCCGTAAGGCGCCGCCGATCGAAGCGCTCCCACCGCGCGTCGGCCGCCGTTGGAAGCGTGGCGGCGAGACTCCTACACTCGTGACGGGCGGCTTTCCCGCAGTGATCCGGATGACAAGATGGCGGGCGGTCGCGCAACTCTTGGCTCCCTGCGGGAGCTATATAGAGGAACCCCACCCAATACCGAAAAAGAATCCACGCATAGATCAATCAGCTGCAAAAAGAGAATGGAGCGAGATTTGCAGGAAACTCTTGAGGAACTGGCGAAAAAAGTGATAAACATCGGTAATTTTTGAACCGAGAAATGGAAACTGTTATCCTCAGAACGGAACATTATTGGTAGCAAGTCATGCACAGCGGAGCCTGGCAGAGAATCGGCAATATATGCTGGCAGCCCCAAGGAGCCCTTGGCAATCAAGAAGTATGATGTAGATTTTTAATGCGAAGCTGTTTGGTGGCGGCGATGACCGCAGGGATGGCGTCGTAACTGAGTGAGTGATGAAAGGAAGAAAATGGCGGAAAAAATGTTGCGAAAGTGTTCGGTCTAGGGCAGTATGCTGAGCCCGCACGAAACGCTCGTCGGAGCAACTGGCGAACTTTTTAGGGGGAGGGCTGCACGGGCAGCTATGGTCCCATCTCTCTGACTGCCTCCCGCTCACACTTTCGGCAGACGCTACTACGCCGTCAGTGACCCATCTAAACCACGAGACGTTTAGGTTCAAACAAGATTTTCCACAACAATGTTGCCGGTGGCGGTGACAGGCTGCGAGATAGCAGCACAGTCGCACGCCGGCGTGCGTTTTCTGATCACTTATATCACCTTCCTGAGAGAACAGCAGATACACGCCATGACAGATAAGTCTACCCTTAGCACTGCGCACAAATTTCGCTTAAAAGAGAATAGTAGTCGTTAGTTCCTTTTTTCACTGAGGAAGATTTCTATTCAGAACGTGTGGTGGAGCTAGTGCAACTGCATCATTACAGTCCTCGCAGAGTTGTGTTAGTGGCCGACAGTTGAGAATAGCTCCTGTCACAGCCAGACAGTGAGCATCTCTTTGCAACAGAGGCCGTGTTGTCGAAGGCAGTGCTTCAACGCACTTTAATTGTCCGGGTGACATGTTCCTAGAAACCACTCCACCCCGCAGCCCGTTTGATTCTGAACTTGTAGTTAAGGCGGCCCAAGCTTGATTTTTTTATCAACCATTTTGTTACAAGAAAATTTACCGTATTCGTGCCGCGAGGCATCGAGCACGACTTGTGCCTTCGTAGACACGACTTCACGACGGGTTACTGCATGATGCGGCAGCTAATAGAGGTCTGTCCCAGGATATCAGAGGGTACCAAACTATTCGTAAGGTACGTTGGCTGTCAGTGTCAAACAGTATCTGCACCAGCATGTGGGTGGCTGCGGTTTGCGCATGCCCAAACTGCGGTGGTTTTGAGCAACACAGGTAATGAAGACGCGCTGCTCGCAGAATCCGTTTGTACCTGCCTTGCCCGGTGTGTGGCCACGTATTGGTTTTCAGTGACGCTAGCAGTAGGTGGTCGTGGAGTGTACGGTGCTGCTCGCCTCCAGATGTCACACAGGGGGGCAATCGTGTTGCCCTGAGTAGTGGTCGCATGTGGGCCATGCTGCGGTTCGCCAATTACGGGTAATGTGGCTTTGCTTCCCCCCTTAAAGCAGCAATACCATTCTAAAGAGCCGTCGGCGCTTTTCCTCCGATGATAGCGTGGCCTGGCAATCACGCGTCACGTGTCTCTGAATGCCGCAGTGGGGGCACATAGTCTACCCAGTCATTGATGAACTGGCACAAGGCGATAAAAGGCTTGATGCTCGTGCTAGTGCGTGTGGGAGCTGGAAGGTGTCACGTTGCGATTTGTTAAAACCTTCTTGAGGTAGGTTTCTCGCCAAACACGTGGCTCCACTATCAGCTTTTAACGCCCATCTGCGGAAACTTCAGCAGTGCTGTTACTTGATTTTTTCACGATACTGCTGGAGAGTCCCCTACGGCCGTATCCGTCTTTGTGCGCTGACTGGAGAGGATTGATATGAGTGCATCAGCGACCGCAGCAGAACAACCGCGTACTCAGCAGACGGCATGCCAAAGCTACCCAAACAGCCGGTCGTGAATTGAAGCTGCTCGTAATGGTCTCGCAGCCGTGACACTCGATCGGTTTGGTGGAAAGCAGAATTCCTATGTGATCGTCGATGAGGAGATCCTTTCGGGCATAACGCTCAGAGAGGATCTTGACGAAAGTCAAGTAAATAGCATCAGTCAGGCGCATCCTTCGATTGCAAGCTTTTCAGCGCTGCCCAGCGTAATAATAAGGCATTGAAACTCTCATCCTCTGTGAGATTGGGGTGAGCGTGCATGGTCGCCTTGTAGTTCTCCCAAAATCCCTGCACTAGCGGCACTCACTAGTTAAGACGGGTATTTGAAGCTATGTCACGGCGACGTGGACACTTGGTGCTCAAGGCCTACGATGAATTGCGAGAACTTGGCTGGCGAGGTCGAAGTGAGCAGCTCGGGTGGCGTTGCCAGGTATGACAGCAGTACCCAGGGGCCTCTGTACGTAGCTATCTATTACCGCAGCCTCAGACTATTCGGGCGCGCCCAGTCCCAATGCTGACTGCGTTGCCGATCTTATGATAGTTGAGAGCGCCTACGACTTCTTCGTAGAGCTCTTCACTGTCAAGGGAATCGGCGATCTGGTCATACAGCTCTACTAGAAGGAAGTTTTTTTTGGAAGCCGTCGACGATTTTCTGGAGGTCGGACAATGTCGGTTGAGTGTCCTTCATGAGGTTCTCGCCACCCGCAGACCGAAGTCGAGTGGCAGAAGCGCAACAATGCCTCGACGCATGCGCAGCTTCTCGGGACGGTGTCGGTGAGAAGAATGCCAACCTCTTTCCGAGTTTAGGGCGCCCATGTGTAGAGACAGTGTTAAAGCCAGCTTACAAAGACCAAGCTTACACCGATCCCCTAAAGTCGGTTTCACCCATGAACACATACGCATCACTAAGGGGTCATATTACCAGGGGCAGGAACGAGGCCGAGACCATCGTCGCAAGGTCGAATGCCTTGTGTCACTTTTATTCTGTGCTCAGGCGAAGGCCTCACTGCACCCGGTACCCCCCCCCCCCCCTCGTTCTCCTCTTCTGTACTTTGTTTAGTGCATAGACTTTCCCCTTTCCCGCCATGCCATTTACCGCGGTAAACCACTCATGAAGCACATATGAAGCGACGACGGCGGGAAGGGACGGTGTCAGCGTCACAGTGGAAAACAGTGGCCACGCGTTCCTTGAATGGGTAGGCCACACGTCATACGTTCTCTTTTGAGCAGGCAGTTTACGATTAGCGAAGACACGAGCAGAAACGAGGCCAAACGAAAATACGACAAACTGGCCATGTATGTACAACAAAACAAGCTTTATTGTGCCAGGTTGGAAGGCGTTGCTGAGCACAGGGTGGCACGCTGCAGTTCCACTGGATAATAATTGGTACGGAGTACATAAAGAGCATTTTTCCACCAAAAACAACTACTGCAGATTCACACTTTACCAGCGGTTATAATATGAGACAGAGATTTCTGCAACAAAACAATTTCTGCAACAAAACATTTTCGTCGCTATCGAAAATTTTGTGTACAGAAGTTTAGTTCCGCGCTGCCAATACGCCGGGGTTCAATATTTTCCCCCGTATTTGCGCAGAGATGCGAAGATCTTAACAATATGGAAGATTTTATCATCGTCATCATTATCAGCCTACTCAGGTCCACTGCAGAATGAAGGCCACTCCTAGTGACCTCCAACTGTTCCTGTCCTGCGCTGTTCGAGTCCAGAATGTAGCCTAGAATTTCCTTATTTCATTCCAACATCGAATTTGTGGACTTCTACTTATTCTAGTCCTATCTCTTGGTATCCACTCTGTAACCCTAATGGACCACTGGTTGTCCGTTCATCTGACTACATGATGTGCCCACGTTAATTTATTTTTCTTTATTTGTACTGGGATATCTTCTATTTGGTTTCTTCTCTGATCCAGGTAGCTCATTTTCTGTCTTTGAGTTATACTCCTAACATTATTCGCTTGATGGATCTTTGAGCCGACCTAAGTTTGGTTTCCAGGTGTTTAGTAGGGTGCGTAGGTCACGGTGTAAGATACATTTTTAGGTGTGGACATAGCCGCCAAAAATTGTGTCAGAGTTGGTGGCACCGTGGCGCCGCATGTAGACCATTGATTGAAAGGCCACCTGGTGGCATAACTTCTAACTAAGCGTCGCAGCGTCCTAAGATTTAAGTGGTTTGACCAACGACTGTCTGAAGCAAGGTACTTCGCAGGCACCAGAGGCATGCGTGTAAAACAACGCTGTTTGTGTGAGCTCACTGAGTCAGCTCACACAACGCGATCGTAACGCGTAATTTATTGGATTGTTCAAAACAGCTGCGAAAGTTTGGGCGTCCTAAGTTCATTTTGGCGCGCGCTAAGCTCATGTGAACATTGTACACCGGCCGTGAGTTTGACATCAATTTGCCTCCGCCGTTTCGTGCGTGAGCTTACCCCAGTTGTGCAACGCCATTTACGACGAAGAAGCACCAGCGTACCCGACACTAGTTTATTCCATTTCAGAAACTGGGCTACTTTCCTTGTATGTCGGGCGCTTTTCTGGCAGCGGACGCTTTCTTTTTGCCGCTGCTTCTACGGAGTAGCTGGGGGCGGTAGCAAACGGTAAAATCGGTAGCACTACATTGTTTGCGAGCGCGCACCTCTTCTACATTCAGTAGTGCTTCCCCTCGAAGCTACGAAAAGAAAAGTACCCTTTCGCGCAACCACTCTCTCATAGAAATGCTGACTGCAAGTAGCATATCATTTTCTGCTGGGGATGGCTGCAGAGCACGCATTCATTCATTTAGGATCGCAGGGAACGTTAAAAATAATATCACGTTTTCTTGCCACCGTTGCAGTACGTACTCAATAAAGCATTTGCACCCTAGTTTTTCTTTGCGCAAGAATAAATCTCAGTTGTGTGAATGCTAAACGACTACTGCGGCGGGCTTTCCCTTCGGTTTAGTGTTTTATACTTTCTTTTTAATGCTACCGACTCAAAACCCATGCTTAGGACACGTTGAAACACTGGTGAGAGCTCAAAGGCTTTCACACGGCTTTCTTTAAATTATCGTCTGCACCACTGGCCGGCGGAGTCGGCCAAGCCGCGCGAGCAGACATCGAGCACACGACCGGTTACGGAAGCTGCCGAAAAGGCCTGACAAGGAGCCGAAAAGATCTGAACACCTCCGAGTAGCCGGCGCTCGGGCAGCTTTTTTTCTCTGCCTCTTGAGGGTGCGTCCGTCAACGGTCTCAGCGGCGCCAGTTTGGTTGTGAGTTTGGTGACTTTATTAAAACGACGAGTACACGTTTGTTTTGCAAGCAGTGTCCTCACCTAATAGTATATCTTACACCATGGCATAGGTTCAGCTCCATATGTCATAACCGGAAGTGTACACTGTTTGTATACTTTTTCCTTGAGCGACCGAGGTAGCTTAGTTTTCACTATTTGGGAGTGCTTGCCGAGTGCTCCCCAGCCCGGGCCTGCAGAAGTTTACGCGGTACTCTACTCACTCACTTTAGCTGTAGAACAGCAGCTCATAACTGCTTAATTTTTCCACGCTTCCCGCACTCCTCATCCCCTGCTTAGCATACCACTATCGGGGCCTTTTGAGGATTTAGATCTCCCCTTCACCTTTGCAGAGCCCCAGGCTGCCTTCCACCAAGGCAAACGAGGTTTAGCAACGGGCCATGATGGGCTCACTGGGCAGCACGTTTGCAACCTGGATGAAGCTACCCACCTAGTGCTTATAGACATTTTGCTAAGGCGTTGCGCTGCTGAGCAGAAAGATGTGGGTTCATTTCCCGGCCGCGGCGGCCGCTTTTCTGATGGAGGCGAAAAGCAAAAACTCCCGTGTTTACGAGATTTCGGCGCACGTTAATGATCCCCATGTGGTCAAAATTAATCCGGAGCCCTCCACTACGGGGCACATCATCGTCTGCGTTGTGTCGGCGTGTTAAAACTACAATCAATCAAATCAACATCAATCAATCAATCAATCAATCAATCAATCAATCAATCAATCAATCAATCAATCAATCAATCAATCAATCAATCAATCAATCAATCAATCAATCAATCAATCAATCAATCAATCAATCAATCAATCAAGCTTTGGGACGTTACCAATGACCTTTGAGCTACAGGGACTGTTCCGGACAACCTGAAGCGCTTGCTCGTCCACCCATCCCAAGACCTAAAAAAAACCGACCATATGTCTGACCTTCGGCCCATTTCCTTGACCATAAAAATTTGCAAACTCATCGAGCGCCTCGTAAGTAATCGCGTGAAACGCTATATGAAATACGTGTGGCCATAGCTACACCCATCGCAAACTTGCTTCCGAACACACCTGGTTTCTCGCGGTTGTTTATGGCTGCTGCAACGAGTGATTAACCGCACTTTCACAGCAGAGAACTCCGACTATGCCCTTGCAAGTGACATGCGAAACTGCCAAACTGCAATAATTACAGAATTGGCACATGCATTCTTAAGCCAGCGACCCCAAAACTGGATCCGGTCCTTTTTAGACAACCGCCTCATGCGATATAGCGCCATGAACACGAGATGGAACCCCAAGACCTAATACATGGACAAGGGCGTGCCTCAAAGCTCTATCCTTGCACCTGCGCGTTTCAATTTGGCAATGGGTCGTGTTGCTCGGCAACTAGAAAAGAATTCTGCTGCAGGCTTCCAGTTCTATGCAGATGAACTTACTGTATGGACCAACGCTGCAGACTACACATCAACTGAAGAAATTAAAACTGAGTTGCAGGTCGCAGCCTACAGCCTTACGTCAAATCTTCCGACGCTAGGGGTTGACCTGGCTCCTTAAAAAACCAGTTCGTGATGGTGCACGGACGGCATAATATACCTGCTGATATACTCCACACCATCTCTTTATGTGACACACCAATTAGGTCTATGTGTGACAAAGTCTTCTGGTTATCCCTTTAGCCAGTCATAACAGTGCGCAGTGCCGGTTAAAACAATTTCCACGTACTTTGAGCCAATGCTTCCTATAACCTCTTTAATGTCAAATAAGTACTTAGGAGCCCAACAAGCGGCTTGCATTACCCTAGCATGAGCTGTGGCTCTAAGCCGCCTTCTCTACGGGGCCCTTGTATTGTATGTACCCTCTCAAACAGTCACAAGAAGCATTATCAGTACTGCACAGGGCCACGCTCATAAGAATAACCGGATTGCCGCGACATGCCCATCTCTACGCCCTCGAAATTGCCCCTGCCTCCTATGGAAGCCCTGCTTTCCGAAGCTGCCCTCCAACACGAGCAACTCTGATCTCTTACGTGTCAGGCAGCGGCGCGCACAGCGTGGGATGCTCGAACTATGTTGTCACCACCACTGAGTCATGCACCGCTTGCCCGCTGGGAAAGACCGCTTCTGATGATCGCCACATCACCGACCTGTCATTCCCAAAGCAAGGATGTGTCCACGCCAATAAAGCCCTTCATTGCATCCCGGACACGAAGCTCCCAGATGAAATAGAAATCTTTACCGACGCCAGCCTGACCCAACATTGAATGGGCCTCGCGTGGCATTGTCAAGCATGACCCGAATGTGATGGTTCCGTTACAAAATCTTATACTTCATCCGTGTCGCACTTAAACCGAACTGCGGGGCATTGTCTATTCCCTAAACCACCTTGACTAAAACGTCTCTACTCTACTGCCTGCCAGCATTTGTATCCTCACAGACTCCGAAACTGCAATTGAAGAAATCAACAAGGCTTTTATGACCATCCTATTGTCCACCAGATTCAAGCTATGGTCAATATACTCGCTAGGAACGGAACTAAGACTCGCCTGGCATGGATACCGGCACACATGATGCAGGAAAATGGCAACAAGACCGCGCACTCCACGGCTAGGGAAAGCCTCCTTAGAACCCATCCGCGGGATGACCAATCCCCTGCTGCTGTTCTCGCCCACCTGCTTTCTCAAGCAACTAGACCACGCTCACCACGCGCGCCGAATCCAGCCAGCATCAAGCACCCTGCTTGGCTACCTCAACGGTGTCCCCTCTCAACCACCTCAACCACACCCAGCCGAAATTTTCATTAATAAGACTCGTGCCAAGGCTGCTCTCACTCCTCACATTATACCAAAATGGATTCGCCCTGGGAAGTAACCGCCCCCCCCCCCCCCGATGTTCTCACTGTTCAGCGATTTCTATCGTGGGCCTAAGTCATTTTTTTCTGGTAATGCGCTGCATTTTCAGACCATCGATATATTCTCAAAAGTGCATACCCCAATGGTTCTTCACCAGATAATCCCCCATGCCATGACTCGCAATTCCTCGCCGCTCTAGGCACATTTCCGCGTCTAGCCCACTGGGCACCTCAAACTGGACAATTAGATCCATAATTCGAAGCTGCCAACACGAACCTTGAAGATTCAGGAAATGTTATTCCTACCTCCCTGGTATTCTCATTCGCCCCCCTCCCCTGGCCAACCGAACATCTCTTCCGAATAAAGGACTTTACTGCTTACTACTATGCCGGATTTCTCTTTCGTGTTTGGGGTCAGCACTAACGATCTGTCCGAGGTAGTTGTATTATATTACTTCTTCTACCATTTAGTTTCCTAAGCCGAAGAGCACGTTTTGCCATACTTATTTTCATTACTTTAAATTTCATAAATACTTTTGATTTATTCAGGTGTTTTTTTTATCCACAAGGCCGCGCTTTCTGATTGTAGTTCCTGAAGCATTGTTTGCAGGTGTTCTGCAGTATCACTCAGCAATACTATGACATCCGCAAACAGCAAATGGTAAAAGTATTCCCCGTTTATTCTTAATCCTCTGTTTTCCTAGTCATGCTTTCTAAACACCCCCTCCAGACATGCTGTGAATAGTTCTGGCGAGATGGTATCTCCCTGTCTTACTCCCTTTCAGATCGGGAATTGATCACTTTGATTGTGGAAAGGTATCCTGCCTTTACACGTTCAGGTGGCCAAAAACGCCGCTGAACTCTTAACAGCCCCATTTCTCACCGTTTGAAAACTAATCTCGGCAGAAACATGGCTTAGCGAGACGACGGTGGGCTTTTTGCCAGGCGGTGCGATAGTTGGGATACCCTGTGCTCTCTAAAATCTTGAAGCCTTGGGACCGCGACAGGGGTTCCAAAACTGTATTTCTGTGTTTTTTAAATAAACGCCTGTTAGATATCTTGGTAGCCCTTGGTCGGGCGGTCACAGCAAGTTGTTGTAACTATTGGCGCGCCCAGGCGTTTTCGAGTTATTCAAATTGTAGCGATGGCAACTGCGCCGCCCCGCATCACCTCCGTACTCATAGCTCGGTATGGTCACGGCGTTTGCGACGTAGCGATGAACTTATTCGGAGTTTTTCTCTTTGTAGCTCAGTGGCCGACGTTGCGGAGGGTCTTCTTTAGCTTTTCGAACAATCTTTTGACACTAAATAACCAATAGTGTCCTTTTTCCAAATTTAATTGTGTCCTGTCAGTCCTGTCCATCCTGCCAGTCCTGTCCGTTTTCTCTTACGTGTGTCCTGTTCTTTAAAGCGCTAATCCCAGTTGTTATGATCATGAACCAACTAGCCCAGCAACAAGTTTTATTAATTGTGTGGCTGGGCCGGTTACGCTTGCGGTCACTACGGTTTGTGTACATAGCCTATAGACGAGCGCTATTATTATTTCGGTCTTTCATAGTTTCAAAGTGCCTTCCCTATGCATCGGAAGGGTTGTTTAACCTATTTCAACTGTTTGAGGAAATGGCAGGTGAATTACTTGCTTATACCCCGATTTTGCACAGGCTGCTTCGCGGAATGGGGCTAAGGTTTCTGTGTTGTTTACATTTGGTATTGTGTATGTAACATAAAAAAAGCGCCTACCTTGCTTATTTAACTTGTCAAAGTATTGAAACAGTTGCGTGGTAATGCGAGTACAGTTTTTAAAAGGTTACCGTGTCGCAGAAGTTAGCGAGGTTTGTTTTAGTTGTCGTGACGTGAGGTGTGACTCAACGCGGCCACCCCCCACACCGAAAAAAAATAAAGCATTGAGTCTAAAACAATTGCTGCCAGGAGGTTCGCATTTTGTACAGGGGTGCTCCACAACTTTATGAAAGAGGAGTGCGAAAGGATTACAACTCACGTGGAAGATTTCTTGACGAGAATGGGAAAATTCCCGCAGCTCCGTCCGAACGCGTCCGCCATGAATGGGAGGTTCTCGAAACTCCCGCCCGCCACGGCGATCCGCCGTGAATGGAAGGTTCTAGGGAAACAGTTTACATATGTGTAATGCAATGCCACGCGCGTGCGCTGAGAACGGTGACGCTTGGAAACGCCGTAAGGGTAAAAGTAATTGTTGTTCCAAGAAATTAAAGCGCGCGCTATTTTATTCTACACTTTTCTGGGCGTATGGAGTTTGGAGAAATTAGAGAAGCCAAACCTGAGACTTGTTTTGGCTGTTTTGTATACGTTTAGGATAATTCATTAGTCTTTGTAGAGTTATAAAGTAGTGAAAGCGGGAACAGATTGGATTGCAGACATTACCCAACATTTCTTGGAAAACCGATAATTTGCCCTAAGGACGAGATAAACCAATCCGGTGAAAGAATTTACGGAAAACCGAAGAGTAACACCGGCTGTAGATAAAATGAACAGGGCGTCGTCCTTTTCGGAAATAAAAGGCTCTACTATTGCGATCATGGGGAAAACGTTGCTCAGTAACGAGGATGGCAAAGCAGAAAGCCTGCTAGATGACACAAAGAGGCGACCAGGAACCAAGAGTCAGTAAAAGAATTTTGCCGTAAGTAAGGAAAGCAATGTATTTTTTTCAGCATCAGTTCAGTCTTTTTCGGGGCACCTCAAGCACATAAAGACTCGTTGCAAGCGGAGATTTATTCAACGAAATCATAAAATGTGGTGTGTTATGGTCTTTACTGGCGTCTACTACATATTTATATCCCCGCATGTATTTTTCAGTGGACGGCGGATATCATGAGAGGTTCCGCAAGAGTAGAGGCAGCTACTACCCAAAAACAGATGGCTTCATCATAGTCTATGACGTCACAAACAAGGTATGTTGCGTCTAAAAGTGTCGCTGCACACAGAACACTAGTAAGCCGAAATGGGAGTAAATGACTTGTCCCATAACTCAATCCCAAGTCGGAGTATGCTATACTCCCTCGAGTAGAAATATCGCCTTACTCCCAGTATTTTCAGAGTTCACTTAGTGTTATTTTGGGGTCACGTTTTACAGCCACCAAAATGGGAGTTTTGAAGGGGAGCATTAGGAGTATGTTACTTTTTGCGCTTTAGGAGTTTTCAGAACTGGGAGAACTGTTGAGGCGCATTCGGAGTCTTTTTGCTGTTTTCTTGGTGTTTTATAAAACGCTATAAGGGAATTTATGACCACATGCGGGTGTTTAAGTAGGTTCATAGCCCGTATGTTGTTTTCATTCAGGAGTGTCAAGGAACCGAGTAGGGCATAATTTTCTGATTCCTATTCGGACGTTTCAATTGCAAAACGTGAAAGGATTATTTTCTGTGCGGAGACAGCTTATTGCATAGAAACTGCATGCACGAAAAACTTCTTCTTAACACGTATATAAAACAACACACTATAAATGAAAATACGTACAGTCATGGACAAATGAAATGCGGAAAAAAATATGAACCAGAACTCGCAAAATTGAAAAAATACTGTACGTTGGGGCAAATAATGGCGCGCCAATGGTATATTTGGAACGCCATTTTTCCCACCTTGGCTGTTATGACTATGCTACTGGTCATTTTGACGTGCATGGAAAGTAATCTGGCTGTTTATGTGTTGTGGTTTATATTTTCCTGTGTGGGTTTCATTTCTTCACGACTATACATCGAGATCACAAGGCATCTGGTAAGATCTTTATTTACTACAACACTCTTCATCCAAAATAAGTGTAAGCCATTTGCAAGTAATGAGGTCAGCTAGCCATTGATAGTTGCGCTGTTCACTTACACATGCTTGCTAAACACTGACTATGTGCCCTCTCCTGGCATGAAACCACTACGCCACGGAAGAACCAGGATTACAGGGTGACAGAGCTCTTTAAATCTACAGCAACAAATACAGGCGCATGTTGTAAAGCCGCCCTGAAAAAAACAGCATTTTAATGACGCGCAACTTGTCACTATGTTGCCAACTTTTCTTAATATCTGAATTTTTATTTAAAGCTGTGCCGAGTTTCTTTCATCCGAGACACATCCGCTCACTCGCTGGTCAAGAACACGCAGGTCAAGATGAAGTGTTGTTCGAAACGAGAGCGACCCTCGTTGAGACCAACTTCTGAAAATCGCGTCTCATCGCCTGTGAAGCATTGGCGCGTTAAACCCCACAATCAATCCATCAACTTCACAAAATAATTCTATATCTCCTTACTCCACTCTTGGGTAGTGTTGTGGTCGCAGGCTTTAGGTTCTACCCTCTGCACTTCCACCTCTCTCCCATCACTAACATTGCGAAGAGATTAAGGTCGTTGTGACGCGTCCGCTGAACACTGTTTCCAGTGCTCCTAAACAAAACAGACGTCCGAGGACCCTACAAAAATGCTCCCCAAATGGCACTTGCTGGTTCAATTCGTAGCCCACCTAGCGCACGGGAGAGCTCCCTTTATCGACGTCCCTCCAAGGCGCACCGACCTATACCTTCTTAGAGCAACCAATGCGGCTATTACGTGCACGGGGCGGTATTCTACCACGTACCAGGAGTGACGGGAACCGCTCTTACTTCTGCAGAAAAGAGGCTCTGCGGCGCTGGCTAGGCCAACTTCAGCTTCTCCTACAAATGATCAGCCACGTCTACAGCGTGACAAAAACACCAACTAGCCCTACTTTCTCGATCACTGTTTACAATGCGGAAACCGCTTCAGTCTTCTCGCGACCGGCGCGCACAAAAATGAAGCAGACACTGCTTGTGATGGCCACTTTTCCTGTACACAGTTTAGCCTCCCCAATGACGTTCCGGGCATGGCGCCATCTCTCACGCACAGCGCTCGCCTCGACAGGCGGAGAATTACCGGTAGAATGACGCGGGAAACCCACGGTTTAATTTGACACTGCAAGGGCTCTCGCAACCCAAATGTTGAATAAAAAGAATGGCCACGTATCTAGTCCTTTTGTTGCAAATATCTTCGAAAGACGATAGTCAACTGGCGTCCCTGCCATGTAAATGTCTCCCTTCTCTTTCCCGCTCGCGTCTCATGCTGTTCCTCTCCCGTCTCCTTCCTTCCATAATAACCGCTAGAGAAACCGCTCAAGACAATTTAAATTTACCGCGTTCTACTGCTACAGGTCGGGTGCCTCGTAGCCAGCGCTGTTGTGCCGGGGAGACGCGCCTGATTCGAGGCACTCTACTACAATGCTTACAGAACCCCGTTGCCCTGCTCCACGTACATTCCAAGAAACACGTGGAACCTATCTAGAGGAGCCATCAGTTACTGTTGCCGTTTGATTTATTAAAATATCGCCAGAAGCTATAGTGGCGCGGGCAACAGCAGAGGACGAGATTCTGCAGTTGAAAAAGTATTTCATTTGATATCACAAAAACCAAGCATCCATAAATTCCTTAAAAAATAAGACTCCAAATATCACTGATTTATTGATTTCCTGCCTCACATTTGCGTAATGTTTTGTTCTTGTTCAACAATGCTAACAAGTGTGAAGATTGTCACCGGACTTAGACGTTTAGATTTGACTTTCGGTATATAAGACTTTTGCGCAGATTACTGCTTCACTTTGTCCGGGTGGCGGAATCGAGTCACAGACAGACAGACAGACAGACAGACAGACAGACAGACAGACAGACAGACAGACAGATCCAAAATTTCGGCGTACAAGTAGCCCAGGAAAGCTATCATCTTTGAAAAAACGTGAATGTGCAATGCTTACCTTTACTGGCTCGCAGAGGCGCAACTGCATCGTTTTGAACGAGCCACTCTCCGTTCGCGGTGACTTCATTTACGCCTCGCGCCGGTTCGCTGGCGTACCCATTGGGGCGATGGATCGGTGTACTCGGAGGAGACGTTTCAGAGCGTGGCACGTTAGTGTGGGCTGGTTCCACAATGTTCGCAGAGAGCTTCGGTTGGCGGGTAGCACCACCACGCATCTTCTCGCGCCGCCTGAAGCTCACCCAGGCTAAAAGATTTGGGGGCGGTAGAGCTCACAGGACACTCACCGGCAGCCATATTGTCAGGATGCGTAGTGAAGAGGGGGTCTGGAAAAGGAAGAGAAGCAGGGGCAGTCGGAGTTTCCCATACTCCCCTTAGGACAAATGCTTCTTTTTGGGCGAGGCAAAATCAGGGTAAATTCGCCTACTTACGGCAGCTCTTGGACACGAAAGTAAACTGGTAGTTTTTTCCGCTATCCTACTACCGAACTTGGCACTAAGACGCCTGCTGTGAGTAGTTTCAAAGACGTATTTCAGTAAGAAAATTCCCAGTCAAGATAATTTGTGTCTTGTCTGTGAGCCACATCCCAAAGTACGATGTATTTTGGGAACTGGCTCATACCTTGTAGAGGTATACAATGCCTTTTTTAAACCCTATATATATATATATATATATATATATATATATATATATATATATATATATATATATATATATATATAATGCTATATATATATATATATATATATATATATATATATATATATATATATATATATATATCTAAAGCTTAAATCTTTTAAACAAAAAAGGAAAAGAAAATATCTTTCAGAGTGAACTCGTCACCTGAGAATGAATTTCACAACATAATATAGGCCAAACTGCCGAATTAGCAATGTAAAAGCTTATAAAACAACTTTTTGGTGACATAAGAGGGGAAACAGGCTTCGAAAATATACTAAACAGATTCCATGCATAAACCATTTAGTTGTAAAGACACATTTAAAACAGTGCGCCTGTGTTTTTGTCTGCAACCACCCAGATATAACATTATTTCACGTGCACGCCTACGAGATTCAGTTATGGTACATGAGTCACTGTAAAGCCATAGACAAATGAAAAAGCAGCACGAAAATATGAACCAGGACATGAGAAATCACAAACATGGATAATGGAGACAAAATCTTGGCTCTCTAGTGGCATATTCGGAACGGCAAATTTTCAATATTAGCGACTGTAATAAAGCCAAGCGATAATCTCACATGCGCGGAAGTTAACCGCGCTATTTATGTGTTTTGGGGTTCATATTCTCGTGTTCACGTCTCACTTGTCCGCAAGTGTAGTTTATCCTTCTTTTGTTTTCTACCTACGTCTTAGCAATTTCTGTAGTATGTTACGCCTAATGTTCAATACCAATACGAATCGCGAGCATTTCCTTCCTTTGAAGGTTTCCATGTTAGCGATTACTGAATAGTATATGTCGGTTTCCCCAATGCATTGGCTGGCTGGTCTTGTGGCTATAAATTTTTGAGTACGACATAGTAGCTTCTAACATGATGATCGTTTTCCATGTTGGGATCTATCAAGTGGTTTGTCTGCATGTTACCAAATCTTTTCCACAAAATGCGTGAATCAAACGCAATGTCTATGAAATTGGGAATTTTCATTGCTTACGAACTAGTGAACATCGGGTACTGTACGTTGTGTTGTGCCAAAACGTGGACCCACAGCTTTGCCAAAGTATTCTTTGAGACAGCCTTTTCTGCCTACTTACAGCATCGTGCACTCTGCATATGATGCAAATAAATCTCATTCTTCATTTTTCGTATCCCTGAAATAGATAAAAACAGTGTGAAAAGCTTGCAGATCCAAGCTTCAAAAATTAAATAAGTCAGTTTTCCTAAATAAGGCAATATAATATTTTCAAAATTTGGTGTGGCTATCTCCCAAGTTACCAGTGATTGGTAGTGACAGGGCGGGGATATGTGAACAATTAAAATTAGCCGGATCATAAAATTAATAGGCGTGAGCGGTTGAGCGACTAACCTTCCTGTTAATCGAATAATGCTTCAGTCGCGATTGATTTTTTAACTAGTTAATTGGTTGCCATGAACCAAGAGTGCCAGGGTGAAATTCTGCGCAAGCCTGCCGATGATTCTGTCGCGGTTACACAGCCGGCTTTACATCACAACAGGAAACTATGCAAGCATGCTCACAGATCATACATATTAAGTCCGCAAAGCAGTAGCCGTGGCAGATAGGAGAAAGGCCAGAAAGGAGAAAGTTCAGTTGACCCCACTCTGCCTTCTCAACTCCATGTCCATCATTCAAGAAAAAAAAAGAAATCCTCCAACTGAAAGTCACTGAGAACCTAACGTTCCCACAAGCGCGCCTGAAAAGCACGCCTTGATATCGGGCCAAAATTATGCAGACGCAGCTCGCGGGAAGGGGGAGCGGGGAGGGGCGTGGTCTCTTAGATGCGGCCACCCAGTGCAGCGAGGCTGACCTAGCCGCGTCGCAGCCGTTCACTCAGCAGCAGGAAGTCGTTACTGAGGCTTCTGCTGCTGCACTTCGATGTAGTGCTGGGCCAAAGGCCGCCAGCACGACTTCTGTCCGGGTCAGCAATGTTGACCTGTCTTCGTCTCAATCCTCTGTGCAGCAGCAGAAGGCTGCCCCTGTGGCCACTGCTGTTGCTGCTCGGTCTAGGACTGAGGCTACGGCAACAACCTCTGGTGCCCACGACACGGTTTCATGCTCAGAAGCCGCGGTTCAGGCAATGGATGCCTTGCCAATAACGTCTACTCCTGAGTCATCACAACAACGTCGCGATGCCACTGGTCGTGGTAAACCGACCAAACCAAAGACCTGTATGGTCATTGCACCCGAAACTCACTCTGCAACCTAACGAATTTGTTGAGAAGGGCTCCAAAAACACGGCCTACTAAAAATACCACTTAAAGAACAAACAAACAAAAAAAGCAGATGATTCTTTTTTTGTTGATTATCATGGCTGCTGAAAATCTTTTGCTCTGGAATTGTACGGGGTTATGCAATCTTAACGATTTTATGACATACCCTCCAATCCCAAACCAAGAATATTGTGCCTCCAAGAAACACTCCTGCAACCATGACAGGACAAACGTTTTTCACGCAGTACGTTGTCTTCCGTAAGGACAGACGAACACTGCATCCAGCCGTCTGGTCGTGTAGCAATATTACTACAAAGATCAGTGACTTGTCATTATCTTATGCTGCACACACCTCTTGAAGCTGTAGCTGTTAGAGTCATAGTTTTTGGAAAACTAGTTAGTGTGCTCTCTTTACATTCCGCCTGAGCATGACCTGCCCAACGCAGAAATTAAAAACGTAATTAATGAGCTACCGGAACCCTACATCAAATTTGGTGATCTTAATTCTCCAAACCCTATCTGGGGATCTGTGCGAGCCGATGCTTGAGGGCGGCTTATGGAAAGGTTTGGCACGTCGTCCGGATGTTGCATCTTTAATACAAAACACCCCCACATATAACAACACCACGCACCACACTTATTCAGCAATCGACCTTGAAATTGGCTCCGCAATATTACTGTCTACGCTTGAATGGAATGTAATTAACAACCCCCTTGGCAGTGCCATTTTCCCGTAAAACAAATCCCTACAAATGATGACTCTCAAGACACAGAACCCCTTGGAAGATTTAAAGTACAAGCAGCTCAATGGAAAACATACAAAGAACTTTGTCAGGCCAACTCCTACATCACCACCCCATTTAAATGTTGAAGCTGCCACTCAACTGATTGAGACCCATATTCTGGACTGCGCACAGAAAAACATTCCAGGGACTACATTTAAAACTTTTCTAAAACCCAGACCGTGGTGTAATGAAGACTTCAGACGTGCACGGTCTGAACCGAACAAGCCGTTAACACTTTTACGCCGCTATTCCACGGCCTACAACCTGCTCAACTTTAAACTGGAAAAGCCAAAGGAAAGCGTACGCGTCGTATATATGGCAACAAATGAAAGTTGGCAGGCAAGGTGTTTATTCTTATATAGACTCTAGGAAAGGCTGGACTAGAAGAAAAAAAATAAAAGGCTGCCCGTACTCATCCTCTTCCCCTGGTAAGCAGTGTAGGTAACACTGCAACAGATTCAAGCAGATGCTCTTGGGAAACACTTTGAACATGTATGCAGCTGTTCACATAATATGCAAAAATTTTTGCAGCACCAGAAGACAGCTAAGCGTTATTCCTTGAGTGTGAAACAGGGTTCGAATGATGGACACAGTGCTCCGTTTGACATGCGTGAATTGATGAGTGCACTTACGATATGTGGGAAGTCAGCCCCCTGGAGCGAATGATTAGACACCTACACAGCGCCAATCTCAATGCAATGCTCTGTCTTTTTAACAAAATATGGCAAACAGGCCACTTTCCAAGAACATGAAAAGACGCTATCGTTGTACCACTTGTTAAAAAAGGAAAAGAATCCTGTCTCGCTGCTAGTAAAGGCCTATCACCTGGACTAGCTGTTTATGTGAGCCCCTCGAAAACAGGATATATAGGCGACTTCATTATTTTCTGGAGTTTCATGGTGTTTTAGGCAAAATTCAGACTGGTTATAGGTCCGGACGATCAACTACGGATAGTCTGGTTGCTTTAGAATCGTATGTGAAAGAATCCTTCGTCCATTAAGAGCACTGCTTGTGTGTTTTTTTACATGAAAATGGCGAATGATAAAACATGGTGACACGATGTATTGCTGGATTTGTAATCATTCGGCCTTGCCTTTAACACGCTCAATATTGTTAAGGACAATCCCTCTATCACACATTTTGTGCGCGTGTGCGTAATGTGCTATCGAGAACCTTTGTTCAAGAAAATGGCGTACCCCAGGAGGGAGTGCTGAGCTGCGCACATTTCCTTGTAAAAATTAATTCGCTAAAAATGTTCTACCCCGAACTGTCTCGTACTCCTCTGAAGTCGACGACTTTCAAGTGAGTTTTTAAATCCTGTAATTCATCTATATGTGAACGCCAGATCTAATTATGTTTAAACAATATGTCACATGGGCTCAGAAAAAACGGGTTTACATTAACGCTGATAAAAGCGGTGTTCTGGTATTTTCCAGGCAACGCGGCGTCCATCCCCTTCCCTGCATTACGCTACAACGTCATCCCATACCTCTAAAAATGAGCACAAGTTTCTGGTTAAGTTACCTGTGCACAAACACATTAATTCTGCATATCAAATTACTCAAAATGCAATGCCCAAAAACGATGACCATTTCAAAGGTTTTATCCCATTAGTCCTGGGCAACGGGCACGGAGTGACTGCTCGCACTTCTAAGGAGCCTTGTAAGGTCAACTATGGATGTATTGTATACCAGTCTGCAAGCAAAACAGCCCTGAAAATGTTGTACCCGGTATATATCTCGGGGCTTCGCTTTGGCCACAGGTGCATATCTAATGAGCCTTATTCCATCCCTGCATGTTGAATCCAATGAGTGGTCCTTGGAGTTCCAGCGCACTTACACAGCTCTGATGAATGCTGCAAAGATCACTTCTCTGAAGGAACACCCTTTGAAGAATAACACTAGTGTTCAACTTTTTGAAAAACGACCATCCATAGCACCTCCCTTTCCTTTAGCAGTGTCACGCCTTGCAAATGAGTTCCATGTTCCTCTTACTGATTTTTACTGCACCTCTATTCATTAGTCGGTTGCGCCGTTGGACATTTTGCAATTTAGTGTGACATGTCCTTTAGAGAAACACAAAAGAAAAATGTACCAAATTTGTTATTGCTCAGGCCCTTTCTACAAAGCAGCGGAATTCTACACGGAACCCTCGAATAGTTCTGCAGGCGTGTCTTGTGCTGCAAATGGGCCGATAGTAACTTCGTCCAAAACAATTAGTAGGAACACTAGTACATTTACTGCAGAGGCATACGGTATACTGCTAGCTTTGAGCGAATTTTTCTAACACAAAATTAAGAGCTCAGTCATATATACAGACTCTTTGAGTCTTGTTTCAAATCTTTCATTTCTGGAGGCCAGTACAAACCCAACTTTTAAAGCTGTTTAAAGAGCTCTGTACTCGTCTTATAGTATCAATCTTGCTGTCACAGTGTACTGGGTTGGGCGCCACTGTGGCATGGCGGGAAATGAAGCCGCTGACCAAAGTGCGCCGCAGACATAAACCTTCGAACATATCAAAACCTAAAACTATTTGTGAGGAGGAAGCTTTCAAAACCACTGGAAACAACAGTTGGATAAAGCAATAAATAATATATTACATGTTATAAAACCTAAAATAGAAAAAACTTACTGCCGAGAAACATGACAGATCCAGGGAGGTGCCCTTATGCAGGCTGAGAATTGGCCGCACAGACATCGCACATTCATACCTGTTAGCTTGCACAAACAAGCCACAGTGCCAGCGATGTGGAGGGCAGCTTTCTGTATTTCATATTCTTATTGAATGTGATATGTGCAGCATTTAAAGGAAACGTTATTTTAATGAACCGTACACACATAACATTCCCTTGAAACCTTTATTATTTTTATCGAACCATCCCATCTTCTCTTGCAAAAACGTTTTTAGTTACCTAGCAGATGTAGACGGTTTAAAACACATATCATATAGCCCATAACCTCACCTGTGTTCATTATGTGCTTTAAAACAGCGGCGGAACCGGAGGCGTTGCACCGTAGGTGCCTGCACTCACTATGTTTTCACAAGACCCTATACACCATTTCTCTTAGTATACTCACTGTTTTAATTATGGCCCTATACGCCAACCCCCTTAGTAAAATTTCTTAAGCAAGTGCATTTATTACAAATCATTCTCATCTCATTGACCGCTGTCATGGCGCTGTCTGCTTTTGTCGGCCTTACGCCATTGAACCCTAAATCATCCTCCTCACTGAAACCGCTTTGGCGTTTATAGACTAACTGACTTAACTGAACTACGATTGATCAGGTCCCCCTCCAGTTAACTGGATGACATCGATGATTGCCGATGTTCCTGGGTCCAGATATCGGGTGAATCACAACGAACATGGTGATAAGCGTCCTGGCCGCATCAGCGCCATGACGGTGATCAGCTTGGCTCAATTGGAATGTCTTTGTGATACCTGAAAACGTTAACAAACTTAGTTGCCAACGCAGTGCAAACTCGCCATTCCAAATCGCCTGTGCGAACTCGCCATGAATGCCTGTACTTACTCAGGCTTGACCGTGCCGGCCACATGACAGTTAAAAACCGTGGTCAAACGTGCAATATTTCTTTCTACTTTCTTTATACCTAACCAACGCACTCGTGTGATCAATCTATTAACCGATAAAAGTTTGCCGAATAATGGGGTTAAATTTGTAACCCACGCCAAGCCCTAAAAATTAACGCGAAGGAGCCACCGGCTTATAGCGCTTAGATACTCAGAAAGGTAGAACTTTTACGAATTCTTTTCCGTAAATGCATAACAGAAAACTGCAAGGTTACGTTTTCGTTGTCACACAATGAGTCATTATTTAGGGCAGCTCAGTAAACCTTTTTTCATTTTCGGGCTATTTCTCGCATGCTGAAGATGACAAAAAGTTGTTAAAAGTACGTACCGTCATCTCCGTGGCGCCCCTTCTTAGCAGCTGGTGTCCGATCTTAGGAGTGGTGCGTGTCAAGGGTTGCAATTACCGATGTGGAGGGCAAACGCAACAAGAGATTCGTTAGACAAATTCGCAGCCTTTTCCACCAAAGAAGATGGGGTCAAACCAAAATTACAAGGGGTGTTTATAGCTTTCTAAGAATGTGACGGAAAAAGCCTAATTAAAACGTGTGTCGATCGGCTGTTGAACGACTGCATGAATTTGCGGCCGCGCCCGTCACTAACTGACCAGCCCCAGCAGACAGCCGTCTCCGAAGTTCGTTTCGCATACTCGCCTGAAGCCACGTGTTCGCTCCTGTGGGCCCGTCGGTGCAGTCCCTTCTCAATGCGGCATGTATGGATCTTGTGCCAACCAACCGAGTACCTACATTTCGCGCTGAAGTTTTCCTTTACTGGAACGCGGTTGTTGCGAGGGCTTTCGACTTCGAACGGTGTGGTTGTGGCTGTAATTAAATCGAAAAAAAAATATGTCAAAGTAATCTTCATGCAAGGGGCTTGCCACATCCAGAAGCGCGCAGTTTTATGTTATGAAATACACGCGTCTAAGACCTATTTTATAGACATTTTAGACTAAATTTTAGTATTATCAAAAACAATCTCCGGAAACCTTTCGGGGCTACAGTAGAGACGCAAATTTCGTAGGAAATATTTCAGACGAGTAATTTTAAAGACGGTGCAGTGCACTGAGCTTTCGAATTTAACGTGTTGGAGAACTGGTTAACTTGGTTCATTAGTACCGGTTGTGCAAGGTAAAGTTTTAGGGCGGTTGAAAGTCTCGTAGTTTTTTTGTGTAGTTGCCTTGTGAATTTTCATAGAAATAAATTTTAAATCATTAACGGCATTGGCGCTAATAATGCTAAATAATTAGGAATCTTTAACCTCCCGCTCAGATTGGTGGGAAGGTTAGCTGTGAGCTCTGGACTGTATCTTCAGATGCCGCGAGCCTTTACGACATCGTGTTCAGCTGCCCAAAATTTATGTTGCCCTGGAAGCAATCATCACGTTACTTGTAGGCCAACTTCCAGTGACATTTTCAAACGATAGTCCTAATCCCGCTAGAGCCATTTTTATATCGATGGGTGGTGCAACACCATCGCAATTGCTAAACCAAACATTGCAACGATGTCATCAGAGCTTGGATTAGAGTTACCATTATATGAAACTGCATGCCCACTTTGATAAACATACGGGTGACTCCGTGATATTACATGATCCGCGTTGGTATAGGAACCGATAATCTGTGGGTTATAACGACCATAATCGTCTTGCTCCAGAAACGGCGTTGCCATAGTAAGAGAGATACTTGTTTCGCAAGCACTATTAAAGCAGCACATATTCTGCAGAAGCAAAAACACGGTTGCTATAGATGTCATGATTCCGAAAACGGCCGGCCGAAATTGCAGGTAAACATTCTGCCAAGTGGAGGTACATTTTTCAAAAATTTTACCTTGAGGACGAATGCGTTCAGAAAGTTCGATCATGAAGAAAAGTCGTTGCAGCCACTATTCGATAAAGCAAGGGGGGATTCTTTTGCACCGCAGCTTGCACACGCTTGGTTAGCTAACGCCGGGTGATGCGTTATATAGCGGTGAATAAAAGCACAATGTTGGCACTTTATTGCAGACGTCTTTCGACAGCATAAATAAGTGGCTGGAAGAAGTAGCAGAATATGCACCTGCCAATGTCATCAAGCTTCTGGTGGGCAACAAGAGCGACATGACCGAAAAGAAGGCCGTCAGCCACCAGTCTGCACAGGCAAGTGACAGTTTTGTTTTGCGGCTCTGTTAAACATATTAGCACTATGAGGAATTGTAATAAATTCACATTAAAATTTGCATATAGTTTGTGTCTATCTTGTGGCTTTTTAGTAACTAACGTGCATTCGCTGAATAATAAATGACGGGAGGATCTTCTGACAAGGGAGAATGCTGGGTCACATCGGTGTAAACAGCCGGAGTGACGTGGTTCACGCCTGCTGGATTGTCTCGGAATAACTACTTTGCCTGCACAAGCGTCAGAAACTGCAGCCTAAAGAAGAATTCCATAATTCTCACAGCACACTTATCCGGAACGCAGACACTTTTGGAAGTATTCGCGATTAGTTTTCCGAATAATAATGCAAATATGTTGCTGAGAAATACAATTATATGGGTTAAGTCCACGTTTCTGTGGGTGCGTCCACTCTTCCTTTTTTTGCAGCCAAGGAAACGTATCCCAATTATCAGCACACCGTACATTTACAATTTCAATCGTAACTTATTTAAAGTAAAACTTTGGCACATAATTCGTTATTGGGACGAAGAAGCAAATTGGTGATTATATCAGGGGTACTATACTTAGTATTCTCGCACATATTCCTCCCAAGGCCAATTTTGTGACAGTGCTAGCTTTGCACGGACAGCTGGATGCCAGCTAAAGCATTGCAGATGCCCCCGTGTTTGAATTACCCTGACCTGTTGTGGTTACTCAAGCACGGCGACCGTTTTTTTGCACCTTTAACCTCCAATAAGGACAGTCTCTTTGTGACGCTGATTCCGTGCTGGCTTAAGGGCCAGTTCATGCGGTAATTCTGCATTATAATCGGAATAATTTATGCATCAATCAAGGTTCATTCTCCCCAGGTGGCACCGCTGCTGCAAAAGGTTACTCGAAACCACATTTTTCAATGTCAGTACTGACACCAGGAGTGCGATTAAACACAGATACCTATTTTAGTACACGAGCTTTCCATGCGAGTTTTAAACATTTGCTGCGTAGGTAGCACCAAGACACGTGCTGACCCATGAAGACCATCTTCTGGAAAGCCTTATTTGCTAGAACAGAGTATCAGAGAAAATGTTAATTAGTACAAATCTGTTTCAAAACTATAGCATATGTTGCCAGAAGGCACTGGATATGCGGCTAGATAATGTAGTGCGCCGAAATTTCACGTCGGAGTTTAGTATATTCTGCCTATCCCAGTCAAGACCTGCGTCAATAACTGCGCAATGATCAAGGTATATATTGAATGATTCACTAAATATACTCGAAAAGGCCCTCACGCAGGTGGATAATCAATGGGGGGGTGGATACCCACCGAAATCTGATCACTGCGCTCAAAAGACGGATAATTCGAAAAACCATTTCATTGGAAAGCGCGAAAAACCTGTTAGTAGAAGTAAAGGGCGAGTAATATATACCCCAAAATATTAATGAAAAAAATTTAGACCCCTTCCACTTGGTAAAGATAAAAGCCAGCGTAGCTGTAGGTAATGTGGGCTTACGAGTGCGCGGTGCATGCCGGCGTACTCCTGCACACCGATTCTCCTTTAATTATTGCTCTTGGCTTAATTGAACGACAAGCATTGCGTATCACTTCGCAGCAAATGTCGGACTACGTCACTGTTCTACCCCCCTGCCACGTAAATGCATGTGTTCGGTTTCCGTCCACCTGTCACGCTCATCCCCTCGAACAATAAACACGGTGGAGGTTTCCTAAAGCCAATACAATTTTTCCGCGTTCCCCGCTTTATCGCCATCATTGAAACATTTCCTTCGTTTTGGAGTTGGAACGCCAATAACGTGCCTTGAATATTTTGGGGAGACATTATCTTCAATAGTTGTTTTTGTTTTCTGTCGTCAAAATCAAGCCCAAATATTTTTTGATTACAAGAACACGGCCAATTCAAGTTATATACTGTCGTTTTGCGTCAATATGCGTAATGTTTTTGTTTAACCACCCCAATTATATTACGTGGGTTGGAAAGGCGTTGCATATATAGAGTGTTCAGTTCCCAATTTTCATGACTTCTGAAGCAGGTATCGGTTCTAACGACGGAGAATGTTGTTGGTCTACGCCCACCGGCACAATCTGCTGTACTTACCTGATATAGCTTCGCTTTAAAATCAGCACAAGAACAAAAACTTGGGGGTTATGCTTACAACTTTCTAAGAATATGTGAACGTGAACGTCTTGTCAACCATTTCGTAGAGTCCCCATTGAGCTTTCATGCTTCTCTAGCAGGCCACATGGCGTACTCTGTCCCCCTTCCCCGCGTGCAGCAGGGGCATGGTGCGTCGTCACTTATGCTGACGTGGAATAGCAGCAAGATGCCTAAGCGGCGGGATGTATTAGGCGCGTTCAATACGTTCTACATTCTGTTGCGTTCTGTTCTCACACACCTTTCCTTTGACGGTGCTGTTTCCTTTTCCTGGCGAGTGCGCCATCACCCTTTCTCAGGTCTGTCCGTCAGCGTTGCTGCTTTCATTTCCCGAGGCGTGCTGGTTTTCTGGGTGATTCTGTGCTAGTCACGACAATTTTCTGCACGTCAAGCGTTGCACAAATTAGGCACTTGCCTTAAAAAGATCAGTAAGTCAAGCAGAAATTGTACAATCAATAACAAAAACTGAGAGTTTCAATCTCAGATTGCTACCTACGCGAGTATTACTACTTCATATATTCCGACAGAATAGGTGATGGTGTTGCGTGGTGGTAACGCATTACACTCAACAATTGTGCATGGAATCAACTATTGTGAGTAATTGAATGTGTCACATGTTATACGTCTTACCTTGAAAAACAGCTCGTGCGGAAGACGTATGGTAGGTGGCGAATAGAGGTCGTTGTTAAGCGGTGGGGTATGACACAGTTTGAGAAAAGATTACGTAACCCATCTCCCCAAGAAACAGGTTTGCACATGAGCTTTTGCCTCAGTGAAGACGTAAAGAACAAGAAAAAAATCGACACGCAATGACCGAAATGAAAACGCGAGATAATAGATTGACCAAAAAGACAGTATTTCCATTGGCCGAGCGTTATCCGGACGTAAATGTCTGGCATACGTTATTGTAGGTCATTATTCTGCAGTTATTGGTCACGTTTACGTTCTTCAATGGCTGGCTGCCCTCCGCCGAGCTAGCTATGCGTAGCCAACCATTGCCGTGCTTGAAGATGAACTGCCCAAAGATAGCAAGTGACCAAACCTGCAGTTTGGTCTGATGCGAAGGACGTCCACGACGACTACCAGTGGCACCTGTGCGCGCGCGTCCCACGCCAGCTTAGAAGAGCGACCGAGACCTGCGACCGCAGACCACGTGGGTAAAGTTGACTTTACCGCAATGCGTTTTCTCGTACGCCACAACCGACGGCGAAAATCTGCGAATACAAGCTTCGTTGAAATGTGTCAACGGTGAAACATAGTGTCACTGTGATAAGCCGAACAGACCGGCTTGGTCTTTAAGGTTGTAACGCTGGAAAAGCGTGAGCAGTGCGGAAAGATGACAAGAACTGCGAAGTATAAATGAGCATTGTCATTGGGGCTATTTTAGGCAATGCAAGGGTTTAGGGCAACAAGAAAAAACGTTGGCGTGCATTTCTGTGACAAAGTTATTCATAGCGACACTTTATGTGAAGACGGCTAATTAGAACACGCACACACGCAAACAAACTTAGAAGGATCTTACCAGCTGGGCACTGACGGCCGGGTCGCACGAAAGGTGGCGGTGCTTGAGGCGGTGTACCATCATTAGCGTGCTCATTTCGCGGGGTCACTAATCGAAGTTTGTTTCAAGCATACGATAAGGGTACAAACCCTTGAAAGTGGATTATTGATGTTAAACAAATGTTCAAATACGCCCCTCTCTGTTACAAGGACGAGGATCCCTGTAAAGACAATAGATCAATTTCGCACTCCAGGCGCTGAACCAATGATGCAGTTGAAAGGGACGGCGATGCGGCCACAGACTTCAGAAGTTCAGCCTGCGGCCAAAATTGGTGTGAACGTCCAGAGTTGCCGCTGAGACGCTTACGTAGAGGACACACTCTCCGCAAGGGCTGCCACGGTCTCTCCTTTTGCGCCACAAGCAGGCTTGACTTGCTCGGCTGCTAAATCGGCACTCTTATTTCTTCCTTCACTTTGGGTTAGACTCACTCCCCCACCCGTAGTCGGATTATGCTGAACGGACACCCAATCCCCCGGGTCTCCAGTTTCGACAACTCGGCATGCATCTCCATTCCGAAAGAAGCAACACTGACAATACTCATGTCTTGCGCACCAACTCCATCCAGACAACTGGTCTTGTTAAACGTATCGCATCTCAGAGTCATAGAACACCGAATTTATAACAGCTTCGACTGGTGCGGTGCTTCGTGGTGAGCCTTTTTCACTATCACCTCCCGTGCGCACAGCTCACCTCCTCTCAACACCGCTCCCTTGATGCCTCACTTCGAAGAGCCTTCCGCTTTGTTCTGCTACTTCTAAGAAACGCACCCACTCAACGACTCGTCACACTCGAGATACCTAATACTGTTGAGGAACAAATCGAAGCACATCACCTGGCTCAGCCGGCGCGCATGTTCCAGACTCCGGCTGGTTGACTGATCCTTGAGCGCATCGAATTCCATTCCCCGTTGCCACTAGATCCTCCAGCTTGCACCCACCGGCTTCTCCGCGCACGTCTCACATTTACGGCAGCCCGGCCATGGGCCGCTTTAAATAAAGTGTGATCTTTCTCTCTCAAAATTAAGCAGATCTCACGAAATATCTATCCCACCTATCCCCAGCGACGCTGTCTAGCCCGCGCCCAAGCGCACACCTCTACCGCTATCCCGCACCTGATCGCACACTCTACGTAGACACAGCGGCCTACATACACGTCCTGCCTTCGCACTCGCTGCACTAGGCGCTTCTCCAACATCCCGTAAGGTCTCAGCTACGACCGCCACCACCTCTTTAGTAACTGCGGAGGAAGCGGGCATTGCCCTTGCCCTTACTCAATTACCTACACCCACATCATTTTGTCTGACTCCTGAACTACCATACAAAATAAATAAAAAGCATCAGTTCACTTGGTGCCCTCAAAATTTTAAAGCTAACCTGTCTACCTGTACCAGCCAACTGTTCTTTCCTAATGTGCGAGACAATAAACTTCCAATACGGCGGAGGCGGCATTGGTAGGGGGGGAGGGGGTGGCAGATGGTTTCACTTACAGGGCACACTGTAGATGTCGCGGCGAATTTACCCAGCGTTTCCCACGCGCCGGAGATTCTCACCTCGGCGGTCACGGCGGCGGTACCATTCCTTCGGCTTTGTCGTCTGCTTTAGCGGCGGTTGTTTTGGGCCTGTTTTGGTGCAGCTACGCGTACATTGCGCACTTTCTTCGCACGGCTTCATTAACTTGTTTGACAGCACCTTCCAGGTAACCCAGAACCAACGGAATTGTATGGTCGTACGGCAAACATACGTTAATGATTGGTTTCCAGGGCGGGAAAACAAAATATAGTGACCGCATGTAGACATCTGGCCGCTGGAGAAACGCTAGAGAAACGCACTCTTTGCCATAAATGGGACTCCGTTTTCTATCTTGGTGAATACCAATATAGAAAGAAGCAACTGGTTCAGAAAAACAGCGGTTATAAAAGTTCCCTCAGCTTTCTCGCAGTTATCTAACTCACTAAAGTAACTGTTTGAATCGGTATAAATGGGAATCACTAAGCTCACATGCCGAATCGTTTCGGTGTCTGCGCTTGTGTCGCGCGGTGGTGTAGCCCCATAAGCTAGCACATCAGGTGGCTAAGTTCTGCTGTAGTAGTAAGTAAGTAAGTATTGTTGAATAAGGCGGACTTAGCCTTGCATAGCTGCCGGCAATTGCTCCGCCGAATCGTCCCCAATACCATATCAGAGACTCTCAAAGTCATCACACCTCACTTAGTCCTAAAATAACAGACACACAATGTGACCACACCTCAGTTAGTCCTGTGGACTGCAAGAATCCGAGTAGGAGATGAGACACCTCTCTTCGCACAATCCAGTGGTTCCTAGGAAAAATAATGTCCTCCGATGTAGCATGGGGCACTCCTAACTTCTGGAGATCACGAAAAAAGTTCCTGCTGTCTCACCCTTCCAAAGACGCTCGTCTCAGTTTTTGTTGTCCAGGCTCACGGGCGGGCAACAGCGGTGGCGTCCGCCGCTCTAGTCCGGCCACGTATTCCCAAACCATATCCCGTAGGGGCCCGGGCCAACCACACCCCCTAAGCAGCGGTGCAGCCAATGAGCTTAAAAAATAGCAATTTTTTAATCTTCTTGGACGCAGCACCGTGGCGCCAGTGCCTATATGTGCGCGACTTCATTGGAGGTGGATTTTCTTCTTTTTCCCCCTCCCCTTGTTTCGTCTGCTTTGCGGGCGTCCGATGGTTTCGCTCCGTGGGCGGGGCTGGCCTGCGGCGCTGGGGAAGCTGACGCACATGTGGTAGAAGTTACCCTTTTGTACCTGAGCCCCTGATCTCACCGCGCTCTTCCTGCGCGCCTGCAAGTTGACGCTGACTAACGATCGTGTTCCTATATAAGCCCTCCGCTCGGTGCTCGAAGTGCGCGCGCGCGGATGGACGCTTTCACGTACATGTGGCAATTATACAAGTTTCGGAAAGCAAACACTCTCATAAAAATGAACACAAAAATTTGTTTTGATCTTTTGTGACCGCGCTGCTTCGCGGCGGCCGATGGTTTCGCTCCAAGCACAAGCCTGGCGTACGCGCTGGGAAGATGAAGCTCGCTCTCCGCGCTCTCTTGTGCGCCGTCAGTCGCTCGACTCGCCTGCTGTTCCTAGTTAATCTAGCGCTCGGCGCGTTGCTCAAAGTGCGCGCGCGGATGGATGCTTTTGCACGTACATATGTAGTTATTGTTTACGTTCCGGAAAGCGAGCACTCCCAATAAAGTGAAGGCAAAAATGTTTTTTTTTTTTGGTCTTGGGTGGTCCTTTGGACTCCCTACCGACGCGCAGAACGTTTGCTCTCATTCGGTCGAAAGCACACGCGTAGGTCGGTCGCTCGTCTGCTTCGAACATCAGCGAACGTGTTATTCGCCACACTCGTCTATGCCTCGCACTCGCGCAGAACTGCCCATCACAAAGTCCGTTCTCATAATTGTGTGCGCCACGCGCGTCCCCCGCGCATTCACGCGATGGTCGCGAAGCTTATAACTTCTGCTTCATGGATAAGCACGAGCAGCTACTCGAGGTCGTCAGAGATGACCTCGCGTCAGCAAATCATGAGTCAGTGTTCCGCGCGAACCTGTCTGATGAAGTAGCAGTCAACGCCTTCATGGACACGTAGAGCGGGTGAACCAACGCAACCTGAATTGTCCAAAAGGTCCAGAAACGGGGCGAAAGGTATGTTTTTCGATACGAAGCGTTGTAGTACGCAAGGCGGCGTTTTGCAACTTGTGTTGTACTATTTATATTTTTATTCCTGCTATTTATTGTTTATACATTTGTATACTTTTTTTGCGTGTGTGTGGCGTACACTTGAGGCGCGAGCTGTGACACAATGCTGGCGAATTAAAAGGCCATACACTACAGAAATCTATATATGCGGTTGCTAAAAATAGGTCGCAGGAAACAGACAAAACTGCTCATCTATACACATCAGTGGATCTCGAAAAGCGACAATTTTTTGCGGCTATTTGTACTCCCAGATCACTATCGCAAAAATAGTGCGCCAAGGAGTTAACTTTTTTTACTTAGTTTTATCTCTGCTGCGACTACCGTGACTTCAAGCTCACGCGCAACTACTCATTAGTCCCAGCGAAAAGAATATACGTATCTGAGTGAGTGTAACACTTCATTAAATGAGAGGCCATGGGGCCCTGGGGGAGCAAGGATGAGGAGAAAAGGGGAAGGTCACAACTCGCACAATGAACACAGTTGCAGTCTTGGGGTCCTAATCGCAAAATGAGCACATGAAAGTCAGTCAGTGGCAGCAAAACGCGCAGTTCACACTTAAATGTACAGTTCACACTGTAGACAATGCGGTTCACACTGAAAACAGTGCACGCTGCACACAGTACACATTGTAGACCGAACGGGGAAGTCGGCCAGGCTGCTACACCAATTTGTAGAGTCCGTTTTAAAGGGCGTACTCTGTAATTGCTTCTAGTGCGGTGGGATCGTCACGGACCCGACTAACATGTTCCTGTTCAGTCGCAGGGGCGGGACTTAGAGTTAAAAGCTCGGGGGGATTACGGTCGAATAATGGACAGAGCCAAATTAAGTGGTAACGATTTGGTGCGCCTTCCCGATTACAAGGTGGGGCATCAGCGCCATTTCGATCCTGCTGGAGCTGCCTATATATAAATAACCTATCTTATGCAGCAAAATCTGTGTGTGCATGAAGCACAAATTGTTAAAAATAACTAATCGACATAGGCAACAGTGTGAGCGGTAGCACGCATGATTACTGATATCAAACTGCGCCCTGGTGGCTTCAGTGAAGAGGCTGTGGTCAATAGCCCTGTACAGAAGACATATATCAAACTCCTCGAGTACTTCAGTAGCTGTACAATCCAACTATTACTTAGCCCCTGGTTGGTATATATTTTCGATATTGTTTCCCTAAATTGTTATGACAAGCAGTGCAAATTATGCAGAATTCATGACCGAGTGTAAAACGTGTACGTTTGAGCTGGTGTCTTTGTTATGAACGTATCACCTTGCAAGAACGATTCACACCTCAAATTGGTGTTAACAAAATGTCAATGTTTCCTTTATGGCACTGTTCTTGATAAAGAATTAATGCAATTAAGTTAATGTGTAACGAAATTCAATGTAATAGTGCTTATGAAAGTGCCAAAATGTAGCAGCTCATGCAGCTGTAATATTTCGCAAGGGTAGGACAGTTTGTAAATGTAATCATTGGTAATTGGCTGCCTTTCTTGTAATCTTTACCTGCAGCACCGAATCGTGTTTTGAGGTGTGTATATAGTGAACAAGCATCCAACTCAATTGTATACCCTTCTGTGTGCTGTAGAATGAGCTTTCAATGAGGGTATTTGCTTTCCGGAACGTGTATAATTGCCACCTGCACGTGAAAGCGTCCATCCGCGCGATGCGCACTTTGTGCACCGAGCCGAGCGCTTATCTAGGAACACGACCGGAGGTCAGCGTCAACTTGTAGGCGCGCAAGAAGAGCGCGGAGAGAACAGCGGCTGAGGTACAAAAGGTTAACTTCTACCATATGTGCGTTAGCTTCCCCAGCGCCGCAGGCCAGACCCGCCCACGGAGCGAAACCTTCGGCCGGCCGCCCGCCAAGCAGCCGAAACGAGGGGAGGTGGAAAAAAGAAAAAATCCACCTCGCATGAAGTCACGCACATAGAGGAAGTGACGTCACGGTGGTGTGTCCAAAGAGGTTCCTCATTGGCTGCGCCGCTGCTTAGGGGGTGTGGTCGGCCTGGGCCCCTACGGAATATGGTTTGGGAATGCGCAGCCCGGCCGCGAGTCTGGTTTCCAGTCCAACCCTGTGGTAAAGAAAATAGGGACGACAGTTGGTTCCTCTTGAGGGCTCGAGACAGAACGCTCTGCGTTCCCCCAGGCAACTGTTTTGTGATTCAAAGCAGCCCTTTTGGTTATAGCTCGTGACATGCCATAATTGTCAGTAGACCTGTACGCGCTCTTAGACACTGCAAGGAGGTACTTTCGAATTGCTTCCGCTAGTTTGTATGGAAAGCACATACACGAGAGTTTGCTGCTTGTTGTGAGCACGGTATGCGAGCACTTGGACAAAAGACACCGCATGAAGCCTTAAATATTTGTGGTGTCTGTTGGCCTTTGTACTTTTGTTTAAATACATAACTGTTCAGCACCTGCGAATGTATAATTAAAATACTACATGAGATGCATCTTTATCCAAAAAGGTATTGTTTCAAGTACACGTCTACTAGACCTAAATTACATTCTTGAACTAGAGTGTCTTCTTACATGAAGTCAGAGTGGCTCTAGAGTTGCCTAAATTTCTAAGAGAAATTCAGTTCAAGAGTTTTCGAATTTAAAGCCGAGTGAATTATGTATTTTTTTCAGATGTTCGCGGATGAGCTTCGTATTCCAGTCTTGGAAGCCAGTGCAAAGACTGGTGAAGGCGTGGAGGAAGTCTTCAAAACCATAATAGCATTGATCATAAAGCGTGTTGGCCCCCCTGGCAAGAGGAACTTTACCAACAAACCAGGAGCTGTGATTCCTCGCAAGGCTTCTGAGAAAAACTGTCGCCTATTCTAGGAATTGCGCTCGTTTTTCCCTTGCCTCCAACTCGTATGAACACCAAAAATAATCAAATAGTTCAAAGCGTTTCTCTTTTCTTTTGTTTACTTATTCGCTTAACCATTTCCCGGTTTTTCCAGCGTCGATTGATAGGCTGCTCTCTTATCAGTTATCATGGGGTTGATGACAAAGAAGTGGTGCCTATCATGGCCAATGCCCCAAAAAAGGATCTGTTGGCAGCCTTGAACTTTGCTAAGCGCGTTCCCTCACGCCCATGGGAAAAACTCACCGCGCCTACACCTTCCACAAGAAGTACTGGTATTTATAAAAACGGAGTAGTTGTTTGTGTACAACCACGGTGGATTAGAACGGTGGAGAGAGTAACGCTTATCAAAGGTGGAAGAGGGGTGATAAAAATATATTAAGGTAAAGAGAGGGGCAACGGTAGTGAATTTCGAATTGAGTTCTAAGAACGAAATATGTCACGCAACAACAACTCCATGGCTGACGCGCCCCGCCGCTAAATCGGAAGTGTTGCTTGTAAATGTTTCGGAAAAACAAATTTCGCTGCTCCTATGGATTTCTCCGCACAGTGCAAAGGTTGCAGAGACCCTAGCACAATTTCATCAGCTTCAACACTTGGATTTATAAGCTTGACACCATAGCACAAAACAACCCCGACCACTCAAGACGGCAATTAAACAGCACGTGACAAGAAGAGCACAGCGACAAGGCACGGCGACAGAAGAGCAGTGGCGCCAAGCCGCGGGACTTTTAAACAGTGTAAAGTCAAAGGAGCTCTGCGACGCACTGAAGTAGCGAGACAAAAAGTAAAGCCGTTTCACTTAGCGTGAAAGCTGTCGCAAGTGATCTATTCTTGATCTGCCGGGGCAGAAGTGATGAACTCAGGAGCTACAGGAAGTCGGTGCTTTCACTAGGGATCTGCAGGTTTCTTCAAAACAAAAAAGAACCCAAATTTGAACGATTAGAAGTACTTGAAAGCTTGTACACTTGGATATCCTCTAACCCCCGTCCTTCCCACCTACCCTTTTCTTACGCACGCAACCGAAGTCTGCTAGGTGGCCTCTTATGCGTTTTATGCAGAAACGTGCCCCCTTGTTTATCCAAACAATGGCAAGCTCATTTGCCGGTTATTTGATGGGTCAGACAATGATCATAGCCTCTTTTCACAGGCCATTCAGTGCCCATCAGATTGTTGACTTTTGGAAGGTACCGGCTTTAGCTTTTGAAAGCACAGTAGAAGCGCATGCTTGGTGGGGTTTGCTGCAACACACAGGTCGTCAAAAGCACGACAGAAGCGCCCGCAAGATACCCCGGCACGTCTCAAACGTGAATGTCCACGGGTGCCTACAACGTGCTGGCGTCTCTTAATGCTGCCACAAAGATACAATATAAGTTTTGTTTATCGAAAGTCTGATTTGTTCTGATAACAGTCATTCTAAATGTATCGCAAACGTGCGCGGGCCACATTGCTCCGGCCATAAAAAAGGTACCTGTCCCAGAGGAGTTCTAGAACATGAAGACTGAAAGGTCATAATTTTCGGAGAAACTCGGATAACCACCCCATGTACGTGGACGACGCCCACGATCTATGGGATCTTCAAACAGAACTTATCAGATTACTGAGCCCCGCAGACTGATAACGTGGCTCAAAGTTTAGTCGGCTGATATGCGGGCGAGAGGCGCCTGGGAAATGTTCGGGGCCAAATATGCTAGAGAAAACTCCAAACGACCGGTGTTACTGGTCGGTGCTCTGAGTACATCATGGCCGTAGTCAACGAGGATGAGTAAGCAACCCTTATTTTAAGTTTTGTAAATTTTTTGAAGGTTATTAGAGCCGCTGCTGGTAATGTCTACAAGTGTAGTATTTGTTGTTGAGTTGTGTTTTGTTAGCTCCTGCAAGAGCCATTTTAGAGATATCGGGATATTTAGCCTACACGGCTAAGTGGGCACCGATGGACATTCTTTTGTTTCCTTTTCGATGATCAAAAACATATAACAGCCAATTTTGCTGGTGTTGTTTGAGCGGAAATATCTATGCGCAATTTTTATGGTTGCTTTCACTAGAGCTGGCTGAGGAAAAAGCGGTACATGTAGGAGCAACTCTCGTTTAAAATTTCTGAGGGGAAATGCTTGAATTTATTTAACCCGTTTATGACCAAAACTTTATTTTTTGAGATAACAAAAACAACTTGGTTATCTAAAAGGATTATAGGCGTCGCAAATATCAAGTGAGAAAAAAAGGGGTTCATTAGGACGACACAATCAGGTCTTACTAATGGGTATCACTGAGCACTTGCTGCTCTATATATCACTTGACCAAAAACGTTACGTTGATCAGCCCGATTTGTGGTTCGACTGGAGACCATAAGCGTGAAGTTGACATTGTCATTTGGAATGACAACAAGCTTGCATAATGCAGCTTGCCTGTCACGAGCCCATTGAGCCGCCCGACTAGATACGAGGCGGCACGCATAGACAAGTCTGGTTTTTAGGGGACAGAAGTCAGTGCTGCCCTCTGGTTTACAATTTTTGAGGTTCGGGTACCTTCGTCTATCAAGATATGGCGTTAAACGTTCAAAACCCCACAAATGCCGCAAAAACATGCTTCAGTTATGCTCCCGAGAAACGCGGGGTGTCAAACCATTAATCAAGTATTTTATGAGACACATACCACGTGCTCAGTAGAAACAACTGTAGCGACTGCTTATGTCCTGCCTCTATGGTAGTATGTTAGGTCCGGTAAGGAAGTACTTGGGTACTCTTGAATTCGTGGGGTAATTTGTTTTAATGTACTGACAATGACACTTCTTTACTTTTCAATGTGTACGAACGAAAAAATTAAAGCCGTTTCACTCAATGTGAAAGCTGTTGGAAGTGCAGAGAATTGATTCCCCAAAATGCGCTGCAGCACTTTTATTATCCGCTCACGACTGCATTTCAAATTTCCCGCTTTCGCAGTACTCTTGCGCCCTCTTCATGAAACTGCGCCAGCGAGAGTTCTGTTCTTTTTGCGCTTGCTTGAATTTCGTATTCTGGAGCAGTTTTGCGTCATTTCGACCGCGCCATTCTTTTTTTCGCGCGGCTTGACCCTTTCTGCGCATTAAGAACGCGTCAATTTTTTCTTGCGCGACTGGATTCTTTCTGCGTAATTCGAACGCGCCATTTATTTCTTGTGCGGCTTCTTTTTGCGCTTACAATCGTAAAGACCAACCCAACGCAGCGTTCCTAAGCATATGAACGCGGAGGCTGCTAGTTATATTTGTCGTGGAAGCTAGCGCGAGTCAAATACTCTGAGCCCTAGACATAGCGATCAGTGCTGCTTGATTCGACATACTCGAAACACTTATCCCAATTATGATAATGCGCAGTGTGCCCCTGCCCGCTTTCCACTTTTCTTCATTTTTTAATACTATGCCCACATTATGCCTTAAATGTACCTGCAGTTTTATTTGCGCTATACAATGGGGAGATGTATGACAAGCGACAGCGGTTCACGAGGTATGAACGGTTATGATTATTTACACCGCGTGGTTTTCGAAGCATCATCGTGACTTCCTCACCCCGGTACAGAAGGCTCTACTTGGGTCCGTTTCTCGGTGCGCCACCGGATTCAGCAGTCGTTCGACCGTTAGCCAGCTACAGCGATAAGGCGAGCCCATAGTATGCTCAGCACTTCACAAATATACTCCGGTAACGCCGGCCTATGAATTCGAGAGGCGGGAATCGGCGGTTTCGGTTATTGTGCCATCATACCCCACATGGTCTCCTGACTACAGCCTCATCCTCCCACACAATCCGCTCTTCCAATTTTGAATATTGAGTGGCAGGAACGGTATAACCACCAAAGAACGCGCGGGGACAGGCCGTTTCCCTAACCGAAAACGCTTTGAGTACTTTTTGTTGGCAACTTTCTACTTTACCGCTGCACGTTCGAACTACGAACAAACAAGGGACGGTTTTAAGGTTAATAAACTGTTGTAGTTTATAGCAGCGAAAAAATAAGTGCGGGTAGTTCGTTCTATAACAACCGGTATTGTTTAGATCGCTTGAGAGTCTGTTCAATGTTTTTATGCAGATGAGCGCAGAAAAAGTAGAAAGGAGGCTATGTTAGACACCATGGGGAAAAAATAAAGTGGATGGGACGGTAAGGGTATATTCGGAATGAACACCGGTGAATGAAGGAAGAATGCTAGATTTTTTGGCTCATCGAGATGATTGGGCATGGTCGTTCTGTAGCGCTCGTGTCCATGACGGACTGTGCAAACGACTGCCTCTCCGCTCTTTCCAATCTCGGGAAGTGGCGCTCCCCTAAGAGAGAAAGATTAGCGACGCTCGATGCATGAAGCAACGAGCGCGGTGTACTACAATCTGCCATTTACCGAGCGCTCGCGGTTAACCCTTTTTGGGCTGTTTGTTCAGCGTAATGAAGTTACTCCGAAAAAGATGTATGTGTGGAAGACGAAGTCAGCTGGAGGGCTTACAAGGTTCTAGCACCGGGCGCCACAGAATTTGCGTTTTGCATACACTTCTTAATTCGCTTCGGTGGTCTTTGGTGCTGCTTAGCCTACGCGCATATAGAAAGCACCAAAACATGAAAGCAAAATGTTTAGCAAATTCTTTTTTGCCACAACTTAAGTTTCACTCTTTGCCTCAAACAGGAAACGACCGTTACTTGACGAGCAAGAAACTGTACAATCACTTGCACTTATGATCCACCGTTGCGGTTGTCAGTTGCATTTTTATTGTCGCTTCTAGCCGTTGATGTGTTGGCGATGTTTACAAGCAAAGCCCTCACAGAACTGGCAGTGAAAAATATGTCATGTGCACTTCGTGCATATGACCCGTGTTGATGTGGGGGGAAAGCGAGTAGGATTAGTTGGAGCATTTAGACTGGAGCGGTGTTTGGTCTTGGCCAAACATTAATGTCATATTCAACGGAATCGTTCAGCACAAGTAGGTGGACAACTACGCCGGTTGCGCCACGGCGGGGACAACCTGCATTGACAAGGGGCGTGAGATGTTTCACTAGCGACCTGGGTTGCTAGGCAATGCTTGTATTCTTGATCTGCCGCGGCAGAAGCAATAAACTCAGGCAGCTACAGGAAGCCGCTGCTTGCACCAGGAATCTGCAGGTTTCTTCAAAACAGAAAAGAACGCATATTTGAACGATTAAAAGGACTTCAAAGCTTGCACACTTCCATATCCTCGAACCCCGCCACTCCTTTCCATAAGCAGACAACAGAAGTCCTCCACGTCGCCTCTTATGCCTTTTATGCGGAAACGTGGCACCTGGGTGACCCAAACAATGAAAAGCTCATTTGCCGGTTATTTGATCGGGTCAGAGAATCCTCTTAGCCTTTTTTCACCGGCCGTTCAGTGCCCATCAGATTGTCGCTTTGACTTTTCGATGGTACCGGCTTTAGCTTTTGAAAGCACAGTAGAAGCGCCTGCTTTGTGGGGTTCGCTGCAACACACAGGTCGTCAAAAGCAAGACGCAAGCGCCCGCAAGATACCCCGGCACGTCTCAAACGTGAATGTCTACGGGTGCCTACAACGTGCTGGCGTGTCTAAATGCTGCTATAAAGATAAAACATAAGTTTGGTTTATCAAAAGTATGATTTGTTCTGATAACCGTCATTACAAATGTATCGAAAACGAACGCGGGTCACATTGCACCGGCCATAAAAAAGTACCTGTTCCAGAGGAGTTCTAGAACACGAAGACTGAAAGGACATATTTTTCGGAGAAACTAGGATTACTCCCCTAACGTACGTGGACGACGTCCACGATCTATGGGGTCTTCAAACAGAACTTATCAGATTAATGAGCCTTCCAGACTGATAACGTGGCTCAAAGTTTAGTCGGCTGATATGCGGGCGAGAGGCGCCTGGGAAATCTTCGGGGCCTAATATGCTAGAAGAATCGCCAAACGACCGGTGTTACAGGTTGGGGCTCTGAGTACATCATGGCCGTAGTCAACGAGGATGGGTAAGCAACCCTTCTTTTAAGTTTTGCACATTTTCTGAAAGTTATTAGAACCGAAGCCGGCAATGTCTACAAGTGTAATATTTGTTGTTGAGTTGTGTTTTGTTAGCTCCTGCATGAGCCATTTTAGACATATCGGGATATTTAGCCCACACTGTGAAGTGGGCACCGATGGGCCTCGTTTTGTATCCTTTTCGATGATTAAAAAATTTTGAGAGGCAGTTTTGCTGGTGTTGTTTGAGTGGAATGATATGTATGCGTACTTTTTCTGGTTGCTTCCACGAGAGCTGGCTGGGAAAAGTGGTACATGTGGAGCAACTCTCGTCAAAAATTTCCGAGGGGCAATGCTTGAATGCGTTTAACCCATTTATGCCCAAACCTTTATATTTTAAGATAACGAAAACAACTTCGTTATCTAAAGGATGATAGGCGTCACAAATATCAAGCGAGCAATAAAATTCGTTTTTTAGGACGTCACAATGAGGTATTAATAATGGGTAACACCGTTCACTTATTCTTTATATATCACTTCACCAAAAACGTTACCTTGATCAGCACGATTTATGGTTCGATTGGAGACCATAAGCGTGAATTTGACATTGTTATTTGGAATAACATCAAGTTTGCATAATTCAGCATTCCTGTCGCGATCCCATTGAGCCGCCGACTAGATGCGACGCGGCACACATAGACAAGTCTGGTTTTTAGTGGTCAGAAGTAAGTAGTGCCGTCTTGTTTACAATTTTGGAGGGCCGGGTACTTTCGTCTGTCAAGATATGGCGTTAAATGTTCAAAACCCCACAAAGACCGAAAACACATGCTTAAGTTGTTGCTCCAGAGCTACGCTGGGTGTCAAACCATTAATCAAGTATTTTATGAAGCACTTACCACATGCTTGGTAGAAACAACAGTAGCGACTGCTTATGTCCTGACTCTGAGGTAATATGTTTGGTCCGGTATGGAAGTATTGGAGAGCTCTTGAATTCGTGGGGTAATTTGTTTTAATTTACTGACAATGACACTTCTTTACTTTTCAATGTGTACGAACGAAAAAATTAGAGCCGTTTCACTCAATGTGAAAGCTGTTGGAAGTGCAGAGAATTGATTCCCCAAAATGCGCTGCAGCACTTTTATCCGCTCACGACTGCATTTCAAATTTCCCGCTTTCGCAGTACTCTTGCGCCCTCTTCATGAAGCTGCGCCAGCGAGAGTTCTGTTCTTTTTGCGCTTGCTTTAATTTCGTATTCTGGAGCAGTTTTGCGTCATTTCGACCGCGCCATTCTTTTTTTCGCGCGGCTTGACCTTTTCTGCGCATTAAGAACGCGTCAATTTTTTCTTGCGCGACTGGATCCTTTCTGCGTAATTCGAACACGCCATTTATTTCTTGTGCTGCTTCTTTTTGCGCTTACAATCGTAAAGGCCAACCCAACCAGCGTTCCTAAGCATATGAACGCGGAGGCTGCCAGTTATATTTGTCGTGGAAGCTAGCGCGACTCAAATACCCTGAGCCCTAGACAGAGTGACCCGTGTTTGTTTATGCGATATGCTCGAACCACTTATCACATTATGATAATGCGGCGTGTGCCCCTGCGCGCTTTCCGCTCTTCTTCATTTTCAACACTATGCACTGAATATGCCCTAAATATACCTGCAGTTTTCTTTACGCTAAATAAAAGGGAGATGTATGACAAGCGTCAGCGGTTCCCGAGGTTTGAACGGTTATGACTATTTAAACCGCATGGTTTTCGAAGCATCATCATGACTCCCTGACCCCGGTACAGAAGGCTCTACTTGGGTCCGTTATCTCGCTGCGCCGCCGCATTCCAGCAGTCGCATGGACCGTTAGCCCGCAACAACGATAAGGAGAGCCCATAACGTGCGCAGCATTTAAAAAGTTAAACACCTCGTAAAGCCGGCTTATGAAGTCGAGAAGTGGAAATCGGCGGTTACGGTTGTTGTGCCATCATACCCCACACAGTCTCCGCACTACAACCTCAGCCTCCCACACAATTCGCTCTTCCTATTTTGAATATTGAGTGGCAAGAACGGTATAACCACCAAAATACGCGCGGGGATCCAGGCAGTTACCTTATCCTCAAACGTTGTGTTAACTTCTTGTTATCAACTTTCTTATTTACCGCTGCACGTTCGAACTACGAACAAACAAGGTACGGTTTTAAGGTTAATAAAGTGTAGTTTATCGCAGCGAAAAAATAAGTGCGTGTAGTTCGTTCTATAACAACTGGTATTGTTTAGATCGCTTGAGAGTCTGTTCAATGTGTTTGCGCAGATGAGCGCAGAAAAAGTAGGAAGGAGGCTATGTTAGACACCATGGGGACAAAATAAAGTGGATGCGACAGTAAGAGTATATTCGGAATGAACACCGGTGAATGAAGGAAGAATGCTGCATTTTTTTGGCTCATGGAGATGATTGGGCACGGTCGTTCTGTAGCGCTCGTGTCCATTACGGACTGTGCGAACGACTGCCTCTCCGCTCTTTCAAATCCCGGGTAGTGGCGCTCCCCTAAGAGAGAAAGATTAGCGACGCTCGATGCATGAAGCAACGAGCGCGGTGTGCTGCAATCTGCATGTGGAAGACGAAGTCAGCTGGAGGGCTTACAAGGTTCTAGCACCGGGCGCCAAAGAATTTGCGTTTTGTATACACTTCTTAATTTGCTCCGGTGGTCTTTGCTACTGCTTGGCAATCACGCATATACAAAGCACCTACACATGAAGACAAAAATGTATAGCAAATTCTATTTTGCCAGAACTAAAGTTTGACTCTTGGCCTCAAAAAGAAAACGACCGTCACTCGACGAGCAAGAAACTTTACAATCACTTGCACTTATGATCCACCGTTGCGGTTGTCAGTCGCTTTTTTATTGTCGCTGAGAGCCGTTAATGTGTTCGCGATGCTTACAAGCAAAGCCCTCACAAAACTGGCAGTGATAAATTTATCGTGTGCACTACGTGTATGTGACACGTGTTTAATTGCCGGTTAAGAGAGGAAAGCGAGTAGGTTCAGTTTCCGCATTTAGACTGGAACTGTGTTTAGTCTACAGTAATGTCATATTAAACGGAATCGCTCACCACAAGTAGCTGGACACCTACACCGGTGGCGCCACGGCGGGGACAACCTGCGTTGACAAGGGGGTTGAGATGTTTCACTAGCGACCTGGGTTGCTACGTAATGCTTATGTTCTTGATCTACCTCGGAAGAAGCAATGAACTCAGGCAGCTACAGGAAGCGGCTGTTTGCACTAGGGATCTGCAGGTTTCTTTAAAATAGAAAAGAACGCTAGTTTGAACGATTAAAAGGACTTCAAAGCTTTCACACTTGCATATCCTCTAACCCCCCCCTGCCCCCCCCCCTTTTCTTACGCACGCAACAGAAGTCCTCTATGTCGCCTGTTATGCGTTTTATGCAGAAACGTGCCACCTGGTTTATCAAAACAATGAAAAGCTCATTTGCCGGTTATTTGATGGGTCAGAGAATGTTCATAGCTTATTTTCACAGGCCGTTTAGTATCCATCAAATTGTCGCTTTGAGTTTTCGAAGGTTCCCGCTGTCGCTTTTGTATGCACAGTACGAGCGGCAGCTTTGTGTAGTTTGCTGCAACACACCGGTCGTCAAAATGACAACGCAAGGGCCCGCAAGATTCCCCCGGCACGGCTCAAATGTGAATGTTCACGGGTGCCTGCAACGTGCTGGCGTCTGTTAATGCTGCCGTAAAGATAAAATATACGTTTTGTTTATCGAAAGTCTGATTTGCTCTGATAACAGTCTTTCGAAATGTATCGAGAACGTGCACGGGTCACATTGCGCCGGCCACAAAAAAGGTACTTGTTCCATAGGAGTTCTAGGACATGGAGATTCAAAGGTCATATTTTTCCGAGAAACTCTGATTACTCACCTAGTGTACGTCGACGACGTCCACAATCTAAGGGGTCTTCAAACAGAACTTATCAGATTAATGAGCGTTCCAGACTCATTTATTTTTTTATTTATTTATAATACCACTTAAGGCCCTCATGAGAGGGTTTTACATAACGGGGTTTATATGAGCAAAAGTCAAAAACTAAAATGAAAACAAACAAAAGGGATAAAATTATAAATGAAATACAGAATAAGGTTGAAGTAATATTATAACAATTGGTAATGACAGCAGAAATAGAGCCAGGAGTAGGCAACAAATCGTTTGAATACTGAGAAGTACAGAATGAACAACGTAAGAAAATTCACGGAAAAATAACTAATACCAATGAAAATAAAAAGAAAACAAATAAATCATACACTAAAAAACAAGAAAATATACACTCACTCATCACACGACAAACAAGGTGAATCAAGGTAAAAAATAGTACATATTTGCGCTGCACGTTCTGGAAAAGAGGAAAAAACAATTAAGAGAGCAAAACTTAGATAATGTGAGTATTATGAATTAGTTCTTGAAATTTCGCTGCGTCTTTTTCTGACGCAATGTGCGATAGCAGATTATTCCAATCGATTGGCACGTGGAATGAATGACCGGGCAGAATCAGATGACTTACAGTTTACGCGTTTAATTTTGTAGGGGTGATTGCGGCGTAGAAAAACAATGGCAGGTGAATCGAAGAAATCGCCGTGTTGTGACACGTGGTGATAAAGTTGATGGAAAAGTGATAGGCTTGACCGTTTGCGACGATGGAATAGTTCGGGTAGTTCTGCTCGGCGTTTTAGTGCTGTGACCCGGGAATCAAATAAATAATCTGAAAATATGAAGCGAGCGGCACGATTTTTCAGCGATTCAATGTCGTTGATGATATAATCATGTTCGGGATCCCAAATGGCTGATGCATATTCTAATTCCCGACGTATTAGTGTAGTATAGGCAAGTTTTCGTTTGTTAGGAGGAGCCTGTTTAAGGTTATGCTTGAGAAATCCGAAAGAGCGGTAAGCAGCCGCCAGGGTAAGTTTCAGGTGGTAGTGCGGTGACAGATCAGGCTGGAAATGAATTCCGAGATATTGCTAAGCTTTGACGAGGTGAACAGTAGCATTATTTAATACGTAGGAGGTAGAAATCCAGGGTACGTGTTTACTAAAAGACATAGATTTTGTTTTAGAGTAATTAAGGGTCATTGCTCAGGATGAGCACCATGCATTTATAGCCTTTAGATAAGCTCGCAAAAGTTTCCGGTCCTTGTCAGAGGAAATTATTGGGTAAATCACACAGTCGTCAGCAAAAATTCAAATTCGGGATGAGACACAGGATGGCAAGTCATTAACGTAGACTAGGAACAGTAGTGGAGCTAGTACTCTACCCTGTGGGACTCCGGAAGTTACTGGTTTGAAGGAAGTGTTACAATTGTTAGTGGTCGTTAACTGTGTTCTAGAAAAAGCAAATCTTTTACCCATACCAAAATGTTAGGATGAGTGTTAAGCCTACACAGTGGGGTCAGAAGCCAGTGATGAGGGACAACGTCAGTAGCTTTAAGAAAGTCAAGGAAAATAGCATCAGCCTGGGATCCACCGTCAAGAGCTGAATGTATGTCATGAATGAAGCCGGCGAGCTGCGTGTCGCATGAGTATCCTCGGCGAAAACCATGCTGATATTTATGTATAATGTTATGATCTTCCAGGTAGTTAATTACTTGTGTGTGTATTATATGTTCAAGAAGTTCACAAATGGTGCTGGATAACGAGATGGGACGATTGTTCAATGGCGATGAGCGTTGACCAGACTTGAAGATTTAATTTGGCGATTCGCCAGTCATGTGGGATGCAACCTAACGATAATTTTTGTGAAAAAAGGGCGGACAGTATGGGACAAATGCTAGCTGATGTATTCTTTAGTATTTTATGATTAAAGCCGACATGATCAGAAGCAGTAGAAAGTTCGAGCCTATTTAGTAAGGAGTATGTAACCGCTTCACTGATTGTTATTTCTGGCATGCTGATATCAGGAATGAGGTTAACTTTCGGGCATGGCGTGATGTCTTCACACGTGAATACTGATATTAACTCGTTGTTTAAAACCTGTGCGCGCTGAGAAATGGGAATGACGGCGTTATTACTGACAGTGAGAACGATATCAGAATGATCAACAGGAATAATGATACGCCAAAATTTCCGAGGGCTATTTAATAGTATATATGATAATTCCCATTTGAAGAAATGACGTCGAGTTAATGTGAGCAGTGACTGATATTCCTTATCACATGTTTTATAGCGTTACCAGGAAACTGAAAGGGGGTAAGGTTTTTTTGGCGTGGCGGTAAAGTCTTTTCTTTTTTTTATTGAGGCGTCGAAGCCGTTGGTTATACCAGGAGTCCTTCAATGCTTTACTGGTCACGAAACTGCTCCGTAACTCAATGGGAGAGCTTCATATGCTGCGTTTGGCCGCCGCGCGGTGGCGCCACCCTCTCACTGAGGTCACTCCTCGGGCGGCGTTGCGCTGGCTCGAACGGCGGAGCCGCGGCGAGTTGTGTTTGTTTTGTGCGGGGAAAAAAAATGTAACGTGCATCTCGGGCTCTTGTGATGCGACTTAAGTAGTGCAACGACGATGTCGAACATGTGTTGCGTCCCGGGATGTCGTTCCTTGTACAACGATACCACAGAAAAGGTTTCCTTGTTCTGTTGACCGAGCGACGGGGAGCTGCGTGAGAAATGGAGGCGCGCCATTCCAAAGCAAGCAATGAGAGATTTCAGCTTCGATTATAAGTGTATGACAGTGTGTGGAAATACACTGTGTGTGAGAATGGAAAAAGCGATGTACCCGCCGCGGTGGCTCAGTGGCTAAGGCGTTCTGCTGCTCTGCAGGTGGTCGCGGGTTCGATTCCCGGCGGCGGCGGCCGCTTTTCTGATGGAGGCGAAAAGCAAAAACGCCCGTGTGTACGAGATTTCGGCGCACGTTAAAGATCCCCAGGTGGTCAAAATTAATCCGGAGCCCTCCACTACGGCGCGCCTCATCGCCTGCGTTGCGTCGGCGCGTTAAACCCTACAATCAATCAATCAAAAGCAATGTACCCTTTTGAGAACATCGTGGACCTAGAATTGTACAAGGCTAACTTAAAGCTGGATTTTTGTCATATCAGTCAGGTTGTAGCGGTGCTTTATTACCTGTTTGCAAACTTGTATTATGTTAGGCTCAGGCTCGCGTGTAAAAAAGCTGTGGGACGTCCTTGTGCTTTTACTTTTCATATTTCCGCGAATTGTTCCTTCGTTTTCTTTGTTTTGTAACCGCGCGTGGCCGATTCCGGTTTCTTATCTGGCGTTTCAACCGGAGCGCCCGTTTGCTCTTTTTGTCGTACGTCCCGTCGGGCAATTTGTTTGATATGGAAAGGGTGCCACCTTGTCGCTAACTTGATTTTTTGTTTCTTCGACAATGTTCTCGATCCTATTTCCATGGATCTGAAATTATTAGCGTTCCGAGAGTAATGCGTGCATAGCAAACGCCGCGCAACTCACTTTATCCACGTTCATCTGTGCACGTCATACTGCGGACTGCTTCTTCGACGTTTGTGTTTCATTCTAGTCTTTTGTAGAGCAGGAGCTCGCTAGCTCGCTGCGTTCAGAAAAGCTTTGCTTCGTTCTTAGCTACGTGGAAGTATTCTGTTTCCTCCGTGTGCTGCACATCGCAGCGCGAAAAAATAAATTTTTGTACGCTGGACCACGCTCTTTTGTCTCCATTCGTAACATTGAAACTTTTTGTTGTATGTGATAAAATCAGTTCTATTGTTCTTTTTTCGCTTCCTGTTTTGCAAGGATTGGAAAGCGTGGAAGCCGAAAGACATATCGTGCAACATATATCTCTTCGTGTTTTGATCCTTCGCGTTTCTGCAGCGTTTTTAGATGTTCTCAAGTATGTACCCCCTCATCGAAACGAGAATACCATTGGGCTATCTCTTTTGCGTTCTGTGCATTCCAGAGCAATCAACGGATTCATTAAGCGTAGTCTGACGACGCGTACTTGGTTTATTTCAGTTTTTTTATTGTATTATCGATAGGCCGCAGAAGTCCGTGACTACGCAGCTACCGTATGTGTGGTATTTACAACTTTTGCTTTAAGAAAAGAAGCAATATAGATTTAAAATCCGTAAACACGACGGCGCAGCGCTTGTGCCAGAGCCACAGAAGCCGTTGCCGTTCGCGCCCGAAGTCAACGGTAATTTACTTCGAAAATAAAACTCCATTTGAAGGCAGGTGATATACACAATGACTGGACTATTCATCGCTAACTACTACGAAAAAAAAAACACTTAATCAGCGCGCAGACACCAAAAGCAGCAAGCGTTTGCACGCCAAGAGCTGGCCAATACGCCGCACGCGCGGCGGCTGGATGACCTTCGTGCGGCGGTGGCGCTGGGGGGCGCGGTTTTTACGAGGCGGAAGTTTCGTGTTTTATTGAAGGACCTGGTTATACCAAGGAGGGTGGTTTACAGTTTTGATGGTGATAAGGGGAATTGAACCTGCTGATTAAATTCGTAAGTGCATTTTTAACATGAGCCAATTATTCTTCAACAAACCGGGATAAATACCCTTCCAAAAATTTATTTGAGAATGACAGGGTTTATTATTAATGCTATCGTAATCAGCTCTATTATAGCACCTATTGCTTATTGGTAGTTTTGCACTTATGAGAAATCCCGACGTTTCCAGTAAGAACGTCGTGGTCAGATAGCCAGTCAGATGAGTAATTTCCGAAATATATGAGCGGTGTTGGTAAATACTAGGTCCAGAATATCAGCTGATGTGGCCGAACACCGTGGGGGATGAGTACCAGGGAAAAGTAGAGAGAAGACATATCGAAACTTTGACCTTCAGTTTGACCATCTCTAACGGAATGAATTGACCTGCAAATGTTCGGAAATTTAAAATCGCCAAAACTTATTATGAGAGAATTAGGAAAACGAGAACACCGTAGCGTCAGGACACGGGTAAATTCACTATAAAAATCAATATTTGCATCTGGGGGCGGCAAAAAACACCTATAAGATGACGCGGCAACCACACTTCATAGAAGCTCATACACATTCAAAAAAAGGCGGTAACAAGAACAGGTACTGCAAGCACATCATTTTTATCGCCAGAAGTACACCACCTCCCCTTCTATGTTTCCTGTCACAACGGAAAAATTTGTAATCTGCCCACGTGAGAAAAATGCTGCAGTCAGGAATGTCATCGTTTAGCGACGTTTCTGTTAATGCGACGATTGTTGGTGTGCAAGAATCAACGAGGGAAGACAACAAAATGCTTTTGGACTGAACGATTCTAATGTTCGTGTACAAAAAACGAACACCACCAGAACTGCGTTGTTGGGACGATAAGGAATGATTATTTGTTGAACGGGGGTAGGTTCCGGCTGCAGTCATACCGTAGCGGAGGAGGATACCTGCAAGAATGCGGAGAGGTCAGATACCGCACCGTGATTAGTAATGGGTGCGGCTGGATTGGTATTGGTGTCTCATACATAAACGTCATCATTGATGTGAAACCTATCAAAAACGAGCCTCACGCGGTCACTTTCCTTTTTTATTGTTTTCGAAAACTGAAGTAAGTTTCGCCGCTTTTCCCGAACTGGTTTAGCCCCGTGACAGGCGGAACGACATATTTTTTCAGCTTACTGCAACGACTTAATATTTCCTCCACCTCTTTATAATTGAACAACATGACAATAATAGGCCGAGTTTTATCAGGTAAGGAACCCCCCAAGCGATGTGCACGGGCTATGGAAGTGAAAGTCAGCTCGAGCTGATTCTGGCAAAAATCAGTTACAGTTTTTTGAACGGCCTCCCACGATTCCGTTGGATCACCGTCACCGATACCATAAAATAAAACATTTGATCTTCGCGACCGATTTTCTACATCATCGATCTTGTCCAGGATAATTGAAATATTGTTACGGCTAGTGGTGGCCTCCGAAGAACCAGACGACTGAATTTTGTCCTGCAGGTCGAGAATCTGGCTTTGCATTTCAGACAGTGTTGCATCATTGTTTGCGGGGAGTTGTGCAGAAATGGAAGACTCTAACCTAGATTCGAGTTCATTACCACGTTTCGAAATCGATTCGTAGTCGTTTTTCAAGATAATATGAATGTACAAGTCCTTATTTACGGATTCAAGCACAGAAATATTTGTCGCTTCCATCCGCCTAACTGAATCGAATACAAAGTCACGTTTCTCGTCCTGAGCCTTAGTTTCTTCCTGGGCCCTGGGTTTGATTCAATATCACTCTGAAGTAATAACAGGCGCCAGAGGTACAGTGGTGATCTCGCTAAGGGTGAACACGGGAGCGCGTGGCCGCAGGTACTATCAGAGCAGCCTAGCGTGCTCAGCGCGAACCATAACGCCTGCGCTGTGCGGGCCAAGCGATATTTTGCTTTCAGCGCGCGCATCGCGTCATCGGAGCGTCTGCTCGTCGTCTGCTATGTGTCGTCTCGTCTGCTAATGGTACCTTGCTTTGATCCGCGACCACTGGATCCTTGCACGAAAACACCCAAATATAAAAAGGTAAAGGATGATAGTTTTCTCCCGTAGATTGAATGAAGGTCGTAGCACCTGCGCCCACTTTGAGTGACCACCTTCGAAGCCTTGAATTGCGTGCTTCCATGTGCATTTACAAGACTTTTTGTAAGCACTTGCAAAAAAAAATGCCGTTAAAATCTGCGTGATCTTTGGATCGAGTCTGTTTGAACCAAGTGGGTGAGTTACGCTGCTGTGCCGAAACCATTGTATTGGAGCTAAAGTACGAATCACCGCTCACACGGAAACATTTTTCATGTGGATTCTAGTTTCACTTATTCATACAGTGGCTGATGGCTCCACCGCTGCACGCGCGATAAACATAGCAGACGACGCGCAGACGCTCCGATGACGCAGTGCGCGCGCTGAAAGCATAGTCTCGCTCGGCACGCACAGCGCATGCGTGATGTTTCGCGCTGGGCACGGTAGGCTGCTCTGATAGTACCGGAGGCCACGCGCTCCCGTGTTCATCCTTAGCGAGATCACCACTGTACATTTCCGCCGCGCGAACACACTTAAAAAAAACAAGAACAAGGGTGCCCGGACACGTGGCCCGGACACCTCAATAGCACAAACGTCGTTGTCAAGGTAGCCATTCGTATCAAAATAACTGACCTGCAGAAGTGCGAACGGTGAGTGCCGCAACGTTATCGAGTTGCCGTGGCCCGAAGTGGCGTCGAAATGCGTGCGCTTATGACAACCCCACGAAGTGGCCGGGACAGCGGAAGAGTCCCTTCTTGCCTGGCAGGAAACCGGATGGCCGCCGAAAGTGCTGGTGCTCCCACAAAAACTGCAGAATGGCCGTCGCCGAACGATGGCCCGTCGAAGACGGGACACACCCCAGCACGCCAGTCTTGCTCGAACGGCACGAACAGCTGGGAAGAGTGGACAAGCGGTTACTGGCTCAGGGCAGCGCGGAGCAGTATCTGCAGAAGTGCGAACGGTGAGTGCCGCAACGTCAACGCGGTGCTGGGGCCTTGAAGCGGCGCCGAAATGCGCTTGCGTATGACCACCCCACGAAGTGGCCGGGGCCATAGAGTTTCTTGCAATGTACACTAGAGAGGAATCTGGCGCTAGCGTCTAAGCGGCTCACATCAAGGCCGTCGGTGTGGTCTTGGAACGACATTAAATCATGCACTGACCTAAATTGCATCATTGGCTTGGATTGAAATGCTTTAGTGACCACAAATTTAAACAAATTTTCAGAAAAACGCGAAAAATAGTGTGCAATTATGCAAGTGGAAAATAAAACACGCTGTTTTAAAACTAAGAAAAAAGGAGGTAAAGCGTATTTTCGCCGGAACATTTGTTCCTACTATTTTGCAGGCCAAGTTCATAGTTAATAACTATGTTAATATTTGGGGAGGAAACTCATTATACACTCTGAATAACTTTACCATTATTTCAAATAATAAGCTGTTTGAAGAGTTCGGAAAGTTTTTGCAGCATGTCTATGAAAACGCCACCTTCTTGGTGAACCGGTGCACCAAAGGGCAGCTGCAGTTTAACAAGAAAAATGAAAACGTGGCGTTAATTAAACAGTCGTGCACAATGACAAGATAGGACGGATTCCGGCGCCCGTATCTGTCGTATCTTGTCTTCGTCGAAGTACCTTTTATTTATTTCTTTCAGCGGCTACAAATGTCGCGGCGGTACATTAGCCCCTCAGTTATACGTCCTTCTACTGGGGCATGACCAACCTCAGGTGCGATCATGCACTGCCTGCTGTTTCACCGAACACGGCTACCACAGAACAGGAACTGACAGGAAGGATTTCGGCTTCCTAGTAGCTCGTATACGTGTTGATGCATAATGAAGAAAGCAAATCGCCAGAACCACTTAAGAATCCAATTTTAATGCCAAGCCCAAGCCTAAAAGAGGGGTCTTCCTATAAACCCCCACGACGACATGTATTATCGGCGCAGTTTCCTCTCTAGTATACTTACTACGAAACTATGGCCGGGACAGCGGAAGCAGTTCCTTGTTGCCAGGCAGGAAACCGGACGGCCGCCGAAACCGGATGGCCGCTGATAACTTGGCTCAATGTTTAGTAGGCTGATATGGTCGCGAGAGGCGCCTGGGGAATATCCGGGGCCAAATAGGCTAGAGAAAACGCCAAACAAGCGGTGTTACTGGTCGGAGCTCAGAGTACATCATGGCCGTAGTAGACGAGGATGAGTAAGTAATTCTTCTTTTCAGTTTTTTAAAATTTACGAAGGTTATTAGAACCCTTGCCGGCAATGTCTACAAGTGTAGTATTTGTTGTTGAGTTGTGTTTTGTTAGCTCCTGCAGGAGCCATTTCAGAGATATCGGGATATTTAGCCTACACTGTGAAGTGGGCACCGATGGACATTCTTCTGTTTACTTTCCGATCATCAAAAACACTTAAGAGCCAGTTTTGATGGTGTTGTTTGAGGGGAATTATATCTATGCGTAATTTTTATGGTTGCTTCGCCGAGAGCTGGCTGGGGAAAAAGCGGTATATGTGGAGCAACACTTGTCCGAAATTTCTGAGGGGAAATGCTTGAATATGTTTAACCCATTTATGCCCAAAGCTTTATTTTTAAGAGAACGAAAATAACTTGATTATATAAAAGGAATATAGGCGGTCACGAATATCAAGTGAGAAAAAACTTGGTTCCTTAGGACGGACACAATGAGGTCTTACTAATGGGTAACACCGTGCACTTGCTGCTCACTTGAAAAAAAATGTTACCTTGATCGGCACGATTTATTGTTCGATTGGAGACCATAAGCGTGAAGTTGGCATTGTCATTTGGAATAACAACAAGCTTTCATAATGCAGATTGCCTGTCACGATCCCATTGAGCCGCCGGACTAGATGCGAGGCGGCACGCATAGACAAGTCTGGTTTTTAGGGGCGAGAAGTCAGTGCTGCCCTCTCGTTTAAAATTTGGGAGGGCAGGGTACGTTCGTCTGTAAAGATATGGCGTTAAATGTTCAAAACCCGACAAAGCCCGAAAAAAACATTTTAAGTTGTTGCTCCAGAGAAACGCTGGGTGTCAAACAATTAATAAAGTATTTTATGAAGCACTTACCACGTGCTCGGTAGAAACAACTGTAGCGACTGCTTACGTCCAGCCTCTATGGTAGTATGTTAGGTCCGCTAAGGAAGTACTCGGGAGCTGTTGAAGTCGTGGTGTTAATTTGTTTAGATTTAATATACTGACACTGAGATTTCTTTACCTTTCAAGGCGTACGAACATAAAAATGAAAGCCGTTTCACTCAATGTGAAAGCTGTTGGAAGTGCAGAGCAGGGATTCACCATAATGGGCTGCAGGGCCATTATCAGCTCACGACTGCATTTCAAATTTGCCGTTTTCGGAGTGTTCGCGCGCCCCCTGTCTGAAACTGCGCCAGCGGGAGTTTTATTTTTTTGCGCTTGCTTTAATTTCGTATGCTGGAGCGGTTTTGCGTCGTTTCGAACCGATAAATTTTTTTCTTGTGCGGCCGGAGCCTTTCAGCGCCATGTTGACGGCGCCAATCTTTTCTTGCGCGACCGGAGCCTTTCTGTGTAAGTCCAACGCGCCATTTCTTTATTTCGTGGCCGCTTTTTCCGCTTAATATGGTAAAGACCAGCCCAATGAGCGTTCCTAAGTATATGAACGCGGGGGCTGCCAGTTATATGTGTCGCGGAAGCTTGCGCGACTCAAATACCCTGAGCCCTAGACCGAGCGACCTGTGCTTGTTTATTCGATATGCTCGAACCACTTATCCGAATGATGATAATGCGGAGCGTTCCCCTGTCCGCTTTCCCCTCTTCTTTATTTAATCACACTACGGACACATTTTGCCTGAAATGTACGTGCAGTTTTCTTTGCGCTAAATAACGGCGAGATGTATGAAAAGTGCCAGCGGATCACGAGGTTTGAACGGTTATTGCTATAAAACCGCGTGGTTTTCGGAGCCTCAGCGCGACTCCTTGATCCCGATACAGAAGGCTCTACTTGGGTCCGTTATGTCCGCTGCGGCGCCGGAATCCGGCAGTCGCATCGACCATTAGCGAGAAAAGACGACAAGGCGAACCAATAAAGTTTTCTGCACTAACAGTCAACTCAAGATCGTTAATACGAAGTGCACGGGGACCGCAAAAAACATCGAATAAACGAAGCGGCTAAATTATTGAAATGCACAAGAACAGCATTTCCATGAGACCACAACACGTTTCCCTTCTTGATTTCGTTGAGAATCTCGACTTTTGTCGACAAGTCGAGCGTGCGACAGGTTGACATGGCAGTCAACACTTATCGGTAATATCAAAGCCTGAAGCATCCGTTACACAGCTGGGGAACGCCGCTGTGCGTAAAAAAGAAGGTAAAGGGCCTCAAATGACACATATGCACACGCACGCACGCACACACATGCGCGCGCACACACACACTCACTCTCTCTCTCCCTCGCTTACACACACACACACACACACACACACACACACACACATACATACACGCACACACGCACAGACGCACGCGCGCACGAACGCACGCACGCACATGAACGAGGCTATGGTTGCCTGGTAAGGTGTTGGGAGTAGGAACGGTGAGAGCGCCCGCGAAGTGTACGCTGGCGTGAGTCACAAAAGCCTGCCGCTTTACCAGCTATCAACTTTGCCTGCCCGAGCTGCGGTGGCGCCGATATTGTACAATGCACGGCACTGTATAGGCTCTCGAGAATTTTGAATCGTATCGAGAAATGGGGGTTTCATCTCTACGTTTTATTAAATATAACTGCCAATTAACGTAATAATGCGCTTTAGCTGGAAATTATTCAGCAATTTCTTCCAGTGAGTGCATACGAAATTGACAGGATCAGCCCTCCACTTATAAATAATCGAATATTTCAATTAAGTGACTTCTAATTATCGACAGACAACCAACTGCTGATTTTATTGATTGTGGGGTTCAACGCACTGGAGCTACACAGGCGATGATGCGCGCCGTAGTGGTGGGCTCCGAATTGACTTTGACTACCTGGGATATTAACGCGCGCCGAAATTCCGAACACGAGTGTCGACTGTGTTACACTGCTTACATAAAAAAGTGGAAAACTAGTGAGATACACTTCAATATACATATCGGACTCGGAAGGGTCTCTACGTCTGCCCTCATTCGCTCTCGTTATGCCGGCTGACCCTTCTCTCTAGCTTCAAATCACTCGCTCCCTAACCCCCTGCACAATCCCCAAACTCCAGTTTATTACACAGGAGTGACGCCTCCAAGGGTATGTCACAACAGATAGTGAAAATGTCTCTAAGTACAACCACACGAGACGGCTCATTGGCCACATCATAACAAACCCTAGGTTTGTATACTGGCCCTGTCACTCACACACTCCCTCGACAACTCTAAAATATTCATGAAGACACAAATGCAATACAGATAAAAACCAACACAGTAAAACGAACTCTGAGTGCTGACAATGAAACCGTGGACGGCCTCTCTCGTTCATACGAAGCAGGCCGATATATTACCCAACTCTAACAGAAATTCCATCTTTGTGAATATGGCGCGCGCATTAAAAAAGAAGCAGGTACTCCCTTGTCACATATCTTCGCCGTCCTGGGGGCACTCTTGACACGTAACGAGTCACACACAAACACTCTAACTTCGAGCAGTAGAACGAGACTGATCATTCTGGCCACGCTTCTACCATTAGTAATTTGACCCAACCGCTCAACCCGCCGCTCGAATAACTCCATCAAAAAGAACGCACCCGCGACTCACACGCTCTGGTGCGGAAATCACCCTTAACTACTGGAGTGATGTTCCGCTGGTGTCACAAGGGAACCCTCAGCGCCTGTCATACTCCGGTGACCCAGTCGCTGGTAAAACAATTAGCGCCAATCCACCCTGTGAATGTGGTTGGAAAGCAAAGCTGTAACCGGGACCCACAACGATTACCCATGCGACGTCACTTGAATTCACTCTGGTCGCTTTAGAAATAGTGATGCCAGAGAGAAAATGAAATGCACTTAACCACAGCCTCTATTACTTCAAAGATATATTCTTGGTAAGGCTAAATTAATGCATTATGAATGAACGGTGGTTGGTTGAGTTGTAATGGTGTAGCACATGAGTGGAAACTCTTTTTTTATAAAATAAACCTCAAACCCGGTGTTAGACGATCGCACTTCTGAGTCTCTGCCGTCGCGGACGGAGGAGACGAGATCGGCGGCAGAGACGGGGAACAGCAGAAGGAGGAGGAGGAAACACTTCTATTCAGATTTCTGAATGGCTTAGAGTGTGGTTTAGGGGAGTGGTTCCTTTTTCACTGTAGCCCATATTCAGTCCGCGCTGCCTGTGCTCTGTCCACCAGCTGAAGCTGGGTAGGCAGAGAGGGGCCGGACAGCAGCATCTCCCATTGCTCTTGTTCGGTAGTTGACAGGAAGAGAGGAGGGTGCTCAGGGCTAAAGTCGCACACCCCGATTATGTGGCACAGTGTTCCACTTCAGAGCAAAATTTACATTCAGCCTTGTAGCGATTCGGGTGCATTAAGTGAAGACACGTCGGGTGTGGGAAGAAGCCGGATTGTGTGAGCGTAGGGTAGCTTGTTGTTCTATGTAAAATTCAGCGTAAGGCGAAGGTAGGGTCCGTCTCAGAAGGCGATAATGCTGGGTTATGCCCCTGAACGAGACAAGCGGGTGATTGTCCTTGGACAGCTCATAGCACGGGAGGTAAAATTGCAGGCTTGGTGGGCCTATTTGTTGCCCTCCATGGAAGCGTGAGCGGGTGTCCAGATGAGCGGAATGGAACCATTTGGGGAGAGGTTTTTAGCACACGCAGTACAGGTCGGGACATCAAACCCGACTGCTAATTCCGGTAGGCTTGTTGGGAATCTGTGGCTACCTCCTGAACGCCTGGTTGAGTGAGAGCCAAGGCGATGGCTGCCTCTTCTGCTGCCGTCATGTCTTGGGTCTTGAGAGAGGCACACGCAAGGTGGTTGGTTCTGGAGGTAGCCACGATGATGGCGTACTGCTGTCCTGGGTGTTTCGACGCGTCTAAGTAGATAACTGCATGATATCCACAGAGGGTGGTGTAGAGCGCTTGAGGCCGTGGTTGTAAGCGACCCTCGTCGTGTGATGGGTTTATATTTCTAAGCAAAGGAAGCATCTTTCGTTCTTGCCGCCAAAAGTGCAGGAGTACATCAAACGGAGTGGCATACTCTGCTGCCCAGCCAATCTGGTGAAGGATGCGGCGACCCACCTCAGTTCTGCTCATTCTGAGCTTCCGAATATAACCCTCTATCAGCTCTTACACCAAGTTGTACTACACCGTGCTAAGCAGCCTCTCTGTGGGCGCACTCATGGGAAGACCAATGGCTTGCTCAACCGTCTTCCTGATCATTATATAAAGCATCTTTATGTCCTCCTTGCCAAGAAGAAGACAGGGTGTTGCGTAAGAGATTCTCGAGAGGACAAAAGCTTGAACTAATCGAAAGGTATTGGATTCCTTCAGTCCTTGCTTCTGGGTGGCAACTTGCCTGATCATGTGTATGATTTCATTGATGCTGTGTTTGAGGCGCTGCAACGATACGTCACTCTTGGTGTTGGCCTGAAGTAGGCTCAGGATCTTGGTGCTGGGCTTAGAGTGATGGCCTGGCCATCAAGGAGTATTTGAATGTGTTCCTTGAGGTGTCGTTTGGCGTGAGGGCGGATGACAAGGAGGTGAGGTTTTTTACGTGAACACTGGAAGCCACCGGTTTTAGCACATTGGCGTACAAGAATTGAGACGCCATGGGTTGGCGTGAGCTTCCTTTACGCTATGGTGTGGCATTCAGCGAGAATGCAGGGATTAAACCCGTAGATGTGCTTGGTGAGGACACCACTTGACTTCCCCGTCTCCACGTGGGCTCGTAGCTAAATGGGTAAGAGAACGGGCTCTGTCTTTGTTACTCTATTAGTTCCAGATCCGATTCCTGGCGGTGCCAGTAAATTCTTTTACTTGTTCGCGGGAGTTTTCTGTTGACACCAACGGTCGCGAAAGAACCCTTGGGGAGTAGAGGTAAAAGCTTTGCTTTAAAAAACACTTGCCGTGTTCAGAATCATAAACTGGGTGCCTGACGTTATGAAAAAAAGACGCCTATCTGATAGCGCCATACCGACATGGTCCAAGAAGTTTGGATTTTGAACTTTGACTCAGGTTGCACAGGAAAAAGCTTCGCACGATTTTCAATTTTTTGTTTAAGACCAAATAAGAATGTGCTAAAGCAGGCGAAATCAAGCAGATGACTCAGGGTGGACTACAACCTTCAGCTTATCGTCAAATCACCAGATAAAAGAAGAAGGAACAAAAACACTAAATACGGATCTCACAAGGAGTGAATGTGTAGACGTTTAAGAAAGGTGCCGGGCGTAGCCTACCCTTGTTCCGCCTTTTTATAATATTGTGAACATCGCATGCATTCTGTACGAGTTAATTTCTGCCTTTATCGTTTACACGCTTCAACAATTGGAAGGCAGCCGCATCTTTGTATAAGTATCTTTCAATGGACGTGCAATCTTGAATTGGGAGACTATATGAAAGCAAGGATGCTAAGACTATGTAGTAGCCACATGCTTGGAACATGTTTATTAATTCTATATCAGCATATCTTCGGTTGCAGTTTACCCACACTCAAAATGTGTACCTATCCAGGCGCATTTTGTACTGGCAATGTCACTTACTTTTTGGCTGTTTATGATGCTTGGCTTCAGACCTCGTCACATGTGTTTGTGGATGCCAGCGCTCGCCACTTGTTAATTATTTATTGCAATGGGCTTCTCGACTATCGGCTACGCATAGCCAGTAGACTACAAAAGTTAATGTTGGTGGCAGATTTTCTTGATATATTTCTAAGGGACCCACGGTTTTGAAGGCGCCCTCTTACTTCCTGTGGACTATTTAGGACTATTGGTTGGGTGTGGCTCAGTAATACCGACTTTTATATTTCACGAGTGTAAAGTGTCAATCAACATAGGTTGTTTATGTGTCTGCTCTTCTTCCTTTAGTCTGATATGGGCTGATGCTTGACTTTGTAGAAGCAGACTTGTGTTATTATGAATTTCTCTTTGTATGCTTTGTTTGGAACCGAATAAAGAGGTTTATTTTAAAATTATTATTCTTTCGTGCGAAAACATTTTCCCCCAAACTAAAAAACCTGTTATTAAAACTGCTACCTCATACTCGCAGGATACTTCAGTTTCAAATCTATCTCATCGGCGACTCTGGAGTCGGGAAGTCTGGCCTGCTACGGCGGTTTACGGTATGGACATTTGGCATCGATGGTATTGAACCACTTCCTGTTAAACACATCGCTTCTGGAAGCAGTGAAGTTTTAGCTTTTATTTTTAATTTGACACTATCTAATGGAGCTTGTCCTCGAAAACTGAAAGTAGCGCGAGTTAGTCCAATTCACAAATGTGGTGGCGAAGACCAGTTGTCCAGTTGTAGGCCAATCTCTGTGTAGACTGTCTTTTCAAAAATATTTGAGGATGTAATACATAATAGACTAACAATCTTCTTCAACACACACAAGGTCATTTCACCATATCAGTGCGACTTTCAAACAAAACAAGCCAACGCAGGAAGCTCTACTCAATATTAAGGACAGTATAATGGAAAATATAGAGGGAAAGAAATTTACATTCGGGCTATTCGTGGGCCTACAAAAAGCGTTTCACTCTATCAATCATGAATTATTGCTAGGAAAACTAAAAAAAACTAGGAATACGCGGAGTAGCGGCTGACTGATTAGGAGCTATTTAAGTAATAGGGCGCAATTTGTGGAATTTAATGGTGTTTCATCGGAGTTATTGGCAATAGAACAGGGTGTTACCCAAGGATCAAAGCTGGGCAACTTTTATTTTTAATATATGTGAATGATATTCCAAACATATCTTGTACACCCCAAATAGCGATGTATGCAGATGAAACGAACATATTTTTCTCCTGTAGGAGTATAAGAGAACTGCAGTATGAAGTAAATAGATATTTAGAAATGTTATCAAAGTGGTTGCACGAAAATAACACACAGCTGAATGCATCGAAGACTCCCTATATAATTTTTAGACCAATGAATAACAAGATAGATCATAGCATTCATATTGAATATCGGGGCAATATGGTCAACCAAGTCAAAGAACAGAAGTTCTTAGGAGTATGGTTTCATGAAGAATTATATTGGTATCCTCATACAGAACACTTGGGCAATGAAATTTCAAAAAAAATATTGGCGTTCTCTACAGATTCAGAGATTTAATACCACTTCTATTGAAAACAGCTTTATAACACTTTTATCTATTCTAGGCTTTGCTACTAAACATTAGCGTGGGGAACAACAAACAAAACAAATTACAAACGGTTGATCGTCTTGCAAAGACAAGTTCTCCATCTATTTGCCAATTTTCACGGGCATTATGTCAACTTGAGAACGGGTCCACTATTTGTTCAGTACAGTATAATTAAGGCTGACCAAATGTATTATATGAAGATGTTGCATGTTATACACAAAGAAAATCTCCAAAGCAAATATAACGACAATAGCAGTATATACTCTCTTAGGTGTGCCAAAATACATACACCGAAATTGCGAACAAACTACGGCAGGCAGCAGTCTCTTCTGTTTCAACGCACCGAAATTATCAACAAAGTTGGAGACTACACTGATTTCAAATGCAGTAGAAACATATTTAAAACCCAGGCGAAAGAATACCTCTTAAAGGGACACTGAAGTGAATTTGTCAAGCTCCCTTTTTTGCTTGCAGTGCGTAGACTGGCTCAAATTAGCACACTTGTCCTCGTTTATCCGGTTGACAAATCGCTAATTATTTTACAAATCACGAAAGAAGAAAAACTACCATGCGCGGTTTGCGGCGGCCGCACCAACTAAGCTGTGGCGTTGGGAGGAGGGGGCACCGTGATTGACGATGCCCAAGGTTAGCAATCAAACAAGTTTCGGTTTCGGTTTCGGTTCTGTAAAACAACATGTTTGACATCCGATGGCGTCGTTGGATGGGCATTCTCAATATCCCAGTAATCGTAGTACCGCGCTTCTGCCAGGTTGTCGGCTGTAAAATGCATAAGATAAGCCTCCCAGGACGGCTTGGAAGCGTAGCATTCACTAGCCGAGGCCTACGCAGTGCATGAACGCCCTCCGCGTACCCGCAGACGCACAAATGCCTGCGCTTTCCCCCATATTTGGAGCTTGCCTCACTCATGCCTGTATCGCAAAAACCGTGTTCGCACCAGGCCAAGGGTCTGTTGATTCTGGCCTGTGCCCACTGCCCGCAAGCAGTCGTTGCTTATGGCAACAGCACGCCAACGAGAACTCGCTAGCGCGCCAGCGCCAGGCTGCGCGAGTTCTGCGGACTAGTTCGTGGAGCAGTGAACGTTGCGGACCAAAAAAATGTGAACTCAGTATAGAAAACATCGGCGAAAAACGAAAAAGTTACCTTATCAAAAAAAAAACTTGTACACATGAAAATTCGAACTGGTGACTTGCAAAACACTCGCGCTGACATACCTAGCGCTCCGGACCACACGGCCACGGGAGAGAGCGCTGCCGATAACGGAAATATAAGCTATATAATGAATAACAACTTTACACTTTTATTTAGTTTTAGTATTTCAAGCAGCTTAGGTGACTATTTGTTGTGTTGCGCTCGTGCAGTAAGCGTCTCCCGAGTTTCCACAATAGCTCCCGTCTAGCAATTGCATTTCTTAGACGGAAAAGCGTTCGCAGATGCGTAGTCGTGCTGCTGACCGCTGTGCTTGTTCGCCCAGCGCAAAAAAGTGCTTCCCGCACCCTAGTTTACGCTGTACGGTAAAAATATCAGTTGATTTTATTTCCTTAGTACCTATATTGACTTCGCTAATTCTTCTACCCCTTCAAGAGGCCTTATATTTTCCTACTGGCGTACCAGTCAGCGAAGCGTCGCATGTGCGCTTGTGCAGCGCTTGTGTGAAGCGTCCTTGACTTGGAGCTAGATATAGAGCACAAACTAACGAAGTAAAGAAAGGCACATTCTTCCTCTCACAAACGTGTTGTGGCTTAGTTTCAACTGATCGAGCGAATTGCCATGACCCGTCGGCGGCCGGCGGACTAAACGTTGGGCCGACTGACTCGGTCGCGGAATGTCGGCGAGCCGTGCAGTAGCGCAGCCAATTGCCAGCTCCTCTCCTGCTGACGTCACACGAAAACGCCAAAGAAAATGGGCGAGAGTGCAGAGAGGAGGACAGCATTTTAGAGTTGATTTTTCTACTAAATACATTCGCGTAAACGCGCTCAGAGTGGTCGAAACAGGGCTTAGGGACTCCGGACTACAATTTGCGCTCGTAATCCCGCATTGTTTACAAATCACTTCAGTGTCCCTTTAAGTGAGAATATCTGCTTCAATGGCTAGAAATGTGGATGTTGTTTAGACTTGTTTAATGCGCAGGTTTTGTGGTTGTGTATATCTTTAAAACTCCACCATAGTTCTACTCTGATTGTCCACTTGTACTTTGTTTTACTTTACTCTTTTGTACTCTAACGTACTTTACTGTACCGTTACCACATTGTTCTGTAATGTCTTGTGCTCTACATATTGCTTGTATTTTATAACTCACATTGCAATTTCCAGCTTGTTTGGTTTTGCATCTTGATTGTACACTACCGAAGGGGGCTGGGGCATCTGTCAGGCTTTGGAGCCTTTAGTCCCAGCCACGACCAAGGTCATGGTCCCAGCCTGCCTCCTCGTACTTTTGAGAAAATAAATCTTTGAATCTTTGAATATTGCTTTAGTCGACGTCTTGTGGATGGAGAAGAACTCATAGATTCGTAAACTCCTTGAAGCGGAGAACAATTATTTTTATACCTTTTGTACATCTTGCTTTATTAGTTTTAAACTTCTTGCAGCCTAACATTTGTGTACACATTATGAAAGCTAGCTTTGTTCTGAGAAATTGCTCGTAGTAGAAAGCAAGATATAGAAACTGTGTCTTGGCGCCGCGAGATAGAATCACTCTGTATGAAAGACTAGAGCCTTCAAAAAAGGCTTTCCTGCGCCACTCTTAACAAAGAGTACGAGTGCTGCACGCTTCAGCGTGCATAACGCGCATAAATACAGGTTTTGTAGGTCTTAAGTCTTAATATTGGTGAGTTCTATTTTAAAAATATGCGATAACGACGAACCTTCAGCACTTTTCTTGACTGAATATTTGAGCGCCAATTTAATATTGGTCCTTCATTCCTAATTACAAACGGTATAATGCCATTATGTGCAAAAAATGTTTAATAGCTGAACGGCCTTTGCAGGGGAGTATCATATGGGCGCACCAATTTCATTGTGGTTTACCATCCATCCGTGTGGGTATGCTATGTGGATTTTTGTGTTTGGCGAAATAAAATATCGGTATGCTGGTACGAGAAAGACGTTCATTATGTGATATCTTTGCTTTTGCAGGAACACACATACAGAGAGTTGTTTACGCCTACCATTGGAGTGGACTTTGTAAGCACCCAATTTATGACTATTTACTAGTTATTCAATACTTATTGCGGTACACCTGTGGTCATTTTATATTCTCAGAAAGAGGGGCGAAATGTATTAAAATATGTTTGAACCACATACTTGAGCAGACATACATTTTGAATTTTTACGAGGTTTCGGCCAGTGAACAGGAGCTGTGAAATTGATTTGAAACATAGGTAGACTTCTACGATATCTTTGAACTCCAGGGCACCTGGGCATTCATTTCGTAAAGCACAGTCATGAGAAATTGCATCGGCCGTCCTTGGAGAGGTCTTTACATCGATGACCGATTGATGAAATCGAGATATACAGCATATAATTAATTAGTTTGGAACAAGAAAACTGGGATATGATTAAAAGTTTTACCTTTGTTTTGATGTCCGTGCTGTGCTATTATCATTGTTTTTTTAAACAAAGAGGACCGTGTGCATATCTTGCAGTAATGGACCAAGTTCCCAGGCGCTTGTAATAGATCGCCGTTCGTTAATCTCTCCGTTGAACAAGGTATAGTCATTGACAATTCAAATACGAACCGCGGAGCGCACGGCCGAAGATACCGGTGCCGTCACCTGGCAGAGGCCCTGAAAAACGCACGGACATGCGCAGTTGAGATTACGGGAGCGAGGCTGCGGGTCCCACTGCGATATGTTGCCCTGTGCTCACTCGCATGCTTGCCTTGTCGCCAGCCGCAAGTGCGCAGCAAGCACTGCAAGTACTACCGCCGCTGCAGCTGAAGGTGTTAGTCGCGTTGAGAGCAATGCGGCGCGTAATTGCTTGCAGCTGTAGCCAGTGCTTGCGCTGGAAATGCGTGCACGCTCTCGCAAGGCATACTGTTGAGCTCATCATGCTTTCTTGAAGAAAACCAGCGCACAGAAATGGAGAGAAAAATAAATGAATGCCGCCTAACTTCTGACGGCACTTCGTTGTTTAGCGTTCGTGGTGCAGTGGCTCGGAAATTGAACAATGAGCTGCCCGCGAACAAGAATGCGCCTTTTTTCGAGGGATAGAGTCATGGCTGGGTCACTTCGCGGATTCGGTGCTTGTATCAAACAACAGCTATACCACCATAGTTCGTCTCGAATCATATACATTAACTGCAAGCACTGTGTGGGCTGGGAAAATTACTGGCAGAATTCTAATATTCCCAAACATTAAGAAGATATGCAGGTACGACCATTCTATAGGCCAGTTGCCCTTGCACAACATTTTTGGCGGCCCTATTTTTTCGTTTTTTTTTGCAGGCACCTCAGTGCTTGTAGAAATCGGCGTAGCGGCCATTAGTGAGCATGGTTTGGACGTGACCCAGCGGTCCATCGTTATTTGCTCGAATTACTGCATTCCACATGCAAAGCTATGTCGGCAATGTGACGCCGGCACAAATGTAGAGAAGGCGCTCGTGTGACCCGAGCACACAGTGTCCGCAGGTAATATCTCGAGCCGCATCGCTAACAATTGTTTTCAGCGCTCTTGCGGAATGGCGACAAGGCCATCATGCGAGCGAGCAGAGGGCAACATATCGCAGTGGGACACGCAGCATCGCTCCCGTCATCTGAACTTCGTATGTCCGTGCGTCTTCCACGGCCGCTGCCAGGAACGGCACCGGCATCTTCGGTCGTGCGCTCCGCGGTTCGTATTTGAATTGTCCATGGCTGTACACATGACCACGAAGTTTCTGATATCCGTAGTTGCCACGGATACTGAGGAACGCTTGAGAAATACGAATGTATACTGCCTCATGCGCGTTCATATACACGCTGCCGCGGAATGCATTAGGTAAATAATGAATGAATGGATCAATACAAAACGTTTAGCGCCATCATTCGGGTGGTCGGTCGGAAAAACTACGTGCCCGTACTCCGAATCGCGACCTAACCAGCTGCACTAGCAGTTTTACATTAGAACAGAACAGCAGACAGCCACAATGTGGTATTAGGCAGCCCTTTACAAGCAAGGATGAATGCTTTCACATGATTTTGAGGGGTTGGATCAGTCGGAAATGGTCTAATTGGTTTCGCATCATGTGCTCCTTAGGAGCAGTGATATTTGGTTTCACCCAATGGGACCAAGCGCTTCCGCTCACTGACCAAGCAGGGTCACTGGCAGTTATTGATAGTGACGCTCGCTAGTCAGTGAGCGGAAGCAGTTTGTCTGGTTGGTTCAAGTCAAGACCGACTGATTACTTGCCGTCGCGAAACGACACCAGCGAAGATTGCGATACCGGAAGGGAGCGCTCTGTCTTGATTTTTACCCAACCGCCCAAACGTCTTCCGCTCACTGACTAGCCCGCGTCACTATCAATAATTAGCAGTGACTCCGTCTAGTGAGAGAGCGGAAGCAGTTCAACCGATCGCGTGAAATGAACTATCACTGCTCCCATGGCCGCCAGGATGCGACACTATTCAGACCATTACCGTGCAGCCAATGGAGGTTTACCCCACCAAACCTTTTTCATCGCTGCTAACGAATACTTTGCAGTAGAATTTATAGTGGGAATCGATAGCCAATAAGAAAGCGATTTTAATTTGAAATGCAACTGCAAACAATGAATTGTGTTTTTTTGCATTTCCTTCAGAAAGTTTGGGAACTTTCAAATAGAGCATTGGAACTACCTGTATATTTAAGATCTTTCTTTATAGCAACTTGAAAGCTTTTTAGGAGCGGAGCAATGATAAAACATAAAAAAAGTTTATAGAATCAAGTTTCAATTCTGGCTGGAAGTGCTTGCAACAATGAGTGTGAAAATAATGCAAACATAGACACATGAGCGGACCCTGTAGTGGTTAATGGGACAACCTTGCATTACTTAGTCCAATTGCTCTTCGATTTTGGGGCCTTCCTGTGCCGCAGAAGACAGTGACGATTTCACTGGAAGGAAAGACGATCAAGTTGCAGATCGTAAGTGCGACTTATTTTATTTCGCCTCTCTATGAACACCGTCGTATATACTACAGTGGACTATTTATGCCCTCAATTTGTTGTCAGATATTCAATTTGTTTAAAGAAAAGTGTTCATAAATAGCATGGCACTGTTTAAGCAAAAGCGCAGGCACCTGATATGCCTTCGTAGGCTGTTTATTGCTGTATGTGTCCTTCTTTTATACTGGGTGGGCTGCTTGAGCGTCATTGTCAAGAGGGTATTAGATATAAGGTGTATATTCTCGGGCTGTTCTAGACTGACCGCCTAAACTTAAGTTTATTAGCTTCTCAGGGCACTGAAATATTTGGCTTGGCTGGACAAATATAGCTGTCCAAAGCACGATGTGTGTGTTGCAATAATAAATGTGAAAAAAAAAACAAGTTAGAGACTTTGTGAAATATTTATGCATTTATTAGGACGAAAGCCCTATGTATCTCATGCAACACAGGAGTTGCCATCGTCGGCAACAGAAATGGCTCCAAAATGGCCGCCCCTAGAAAGAAAATACCTATGTAAAAATACATTTGATCTCGTGTGGCATTTGAGGGCGGGTCGCCAGAGCAAGTGCCAATTGCACCGACCACTGCGCTAACGCGGCACCTTACTGCAATAAATCAAGTATTAGCCTGAGAGGTGGTGCGTTACAGTTGATCGTGACAGCACATGAGTAGAACTGCTTCGCGGGGAGGGGAGCTGTTACTGCGGGTCATCTGCGGCGTGAATTCCTGCCTGTCTGCTGTCAAAGAAATGCTCGTCGAAAGGCGAAAAAATGAATACGACGCAAGATGTGCAAACGCTACTTGTAGCAGTAAAAATGTTTTTGAAAATCCCCAGGCTTTTTACTAGAAACATCGTAAACCGGTTTAACTGCCGAATTATTTTTTTTCACCTCGAGTGCTGTGGGCAGGGTGTGGTGAGTGAATAAGGAATTATTCACACGCAGTAAGGGTTTTAGGTGTCTCCTTTAAGCGTAGAAGATTCAAGTAGCCCGGAGATACGACTAAAGGAATTAGGAAAGCATAACAAAATAATTTTTAAAGCGCAGTTTAATGTGCACGCAGGTGGGGGAGGGGACATGTTGTGGGCGGAATAATATCAATGTGCTTGGACAACAGCAAAATTCATGCGCAATGTATATAAAAATTCGTGACAAGGCAATCAACTTTTTAGTGGTGCAAATAAAGTTTAAAAGGTTGGTAAGAATAATCTGAATGAATTGATACTACCACCCGGCGCTATACGAGATCAAGTCCTTCAATAAGAGCAAGTGATTGGGAAGTCCAAACAGGAGATGCATTTTTCAGCTTCTATCACACTAATGTTGATTAAGATAATAGCGTGACTGATCGGTGAGCTTGACGAAAGGTTCTTGGAATAGAACTTTGTACGCAGAATTTTAGCAACGTTTATTATCTGTAAAAGTGGGACCCATGAAAAAAAAAATCACAAAAGCACCGAGTTTTAACCGAGACTGCACTTGTTTGGCGCCTAATGCTGCAGGCGATGAGAACGAATGAGTGTCGTTCATCTAAAATTCGAATGCGAAATCATACTTCGTGTTAGTTTGAACAAGTAGCAGGTCACATGGAAAGAAAGTACTTTAGTTACTGTTATGTATGGTATGCTGATATTTTAGATGATTCATTTATCTGCTGGAACTCCAATGTTAGGAAATATTTTGTTTCAAAGGTCGTTCATGTAGATTATAGAGCAGACGAAACAATTCCCGCTCGCCGACGACCAAGGGAAGTTACGGAAAAAGGGGGATACAGTACTCATAGAAACTGCTGTCGACTAGTTAAAATTAACCTAACCAGTCAAAAGGCAGAACACCAAGTTTCAGGAGCGCAAGCGTTAACAATTATCCTTGCGATTAAACTTCGTCAAAGCTGTTTGAGTTCCAGGAAAGGTAGTTTTAGCTCAGGTAATATTAATGCAGGTACTCAGTGCATTGATAAGGAGAGCGAGATGGTATCATAAGAAAGACTTTCAGGAAACCCGCGGTTTGCCGGGTGAAAAAAATTCAGCGGGATTAGAAATGAATGGGGAGACAGTTATTACCAAACCACGCTGGAACGTCACTTTGCATGAACGGGAACGTCGCAAAAGTATTTGTAGGTGCTATTGGAGCTGCCACGTGGGGCAATATTAGGGCGACAGAATGCCAGTGAAACAGTCCTCAATTGCTTGCGGAGTTACAGGCTGGTCGGCCTACACGTTGTAGTTTGCTGGTGCTAGCTGGCAGAGCTCCCTCATGCAGCGTTCTCTCTGAACACTGATAGCTGAACTGACAGTTCTGTAGGTATATTCTTATTTCGGTGAAGTTCTCTCCGTCTTTTCTTTAGAAGGCGTGAGCATAATTCACAGAGAAAAGGCTGGGCTACAAGATCGCGTTTGAAATAATCGGCATTTTCTTCCCGTGGAGTTGTTGGATAGAGTAGTTTCGACGATTGGAAGGCAGTACGGAAAACAGGCGCAACTTATGAACCGGGATCTTTAAAGCATGCCACCCATCATGTCGCTATAAGAGGTATCAGCGACAGCGATATGATTTTGTTTGCCATTCGACCCAGGAAGCCGCGGTAGAGTTTCTTTAGCCATCTTGTTTCTTTATTAGGTTCGAGTAGTTAGCAGCTCGAGCTTGAATTTGGGGCCACTGGTGTCATTACAACGGTACTATATGCTGTTGTACGTCCTTAGTACTTCGTATTTGTGCTCGTTGCAGTCGGCAAGCTAGAGATGAGTGCCAACAGTTTTAACAAGGAATCGTCCTGGGCACGCACTATAGCAGAATTTACGTATTGACGTTCAAATGGCTTCTACTGTACAAAATGGCTTAGGTTTAACAATTTTAGACGTAGTTATCACGCCAGTAAGCAGAGACTTTCTACACAGCGTTTTGAGAAAGACGGCTTTTGCCTGATACGTCGCCGGCTGCAGTACTGCAATATATACTAGATGATTTGACTCACCATTTCGCTTGCGCTAAATTATACGCGCACACAGCCCAGCCCGTTCGCCATCGATGTCCAGACCAAGGGTCGAAGCACCTGTCTAGCATCGGTTATACCCTTGCCTAGTCACGGGATTCGGTTTGCTGACCAGCCCGCGCAGGTGGCCCAGCCAGGGCTGAGCGATCAAGTGCGGTCGAAGCTTCCGTTTCACTCTCGCCTAGTCATGTAATAAAGCAGCTGGGAGGCCCGGAGCGTCCGAAACGATAAGAAAGGCGGAGCATGATCGCCAGCGGCTGAAGGTCACTTGCGACACAAGAAATTACCTTGGAAGAGCTTTCGGCATAAAAATTTCTAACTCCGGTTTCTGGATATCATTTTGGGAGCACCACAGGGGCAAAGGCAAGATATTTCTTCGACCATAACTTGAAACTGATTGAATGTATCACTTGTAATGTACAAAGGCACGAATGAAGAGAGTGATCGAAGGGTTCCACTAGTAAATACGTTAGTGCGGCATCCGTGAGCATCCAAAGATGCAAGCTAAGGGCACGATTGAACCTTAATCTTCAAGTCTTGAATGGACGCGTCGCAGTGTCTTATCAGGTGTTCATTTTAGAGTGACGTTGCTGGCTTAGAAGAGTATCGCCCGGTGGCACCGGATGCCTACAAGAAGGCCCATGGTTTCATTGTAGTCTTCGACGTGACAGATCAGGTACGTGGACAGTGAAATCTTCATACGTTGGAATCATTTTAGTGCGATAGTATGCCTTATTGCATAAATGCTACATTAAAGTATAAGTGAACTCTCGTTTCTCGGAGATACGAACGCACGCAGGGAGCGGTTGTGGGGTTCCCATATCCACCGATGAATACGGCCTTGAAAGCTCTCACAACAATAGGGCTATATATGCTCGGGAACGACTCAAACTACATTCTTTTATGTATAAAAATTGAAATTACAGATTAGTACGATGATGAGGACTGCTTAATTTCAATTGGCAATCGATGTGCTATAATGCACACGACCTACTTAAAAGAAGTTAATTTTTCAGATGTGCATTGAAGCGGTAGGGTTCGTGGAAACGTTTAAACGGAGAAAGAGTTCCATGGACGTAAAGATGATTCAGATTTAGTGTTCGTTTTATTCGGCTTGAGGGAACCCCAAGCACCGCAAGGGGCACCTGAAGTATTCATGGGGATGGTATTGGCGGTACTTGGTCCGCGCACTCCCATACTCACGGTGTAGCAATCCGTAATAGCGTGTTTAAGGCGAAAGGCAGAGACCACAAACGCTGGCAGTCGGAGCCGTGGTAAAGCTCCGGCGGGTGGGCTCGCTGTCTGTTTACCAGGCAGGGAGCACCGAGACCTCTTCAGCTATCAGGGTAAGGCTGTCGAAAGTACCCCCATTCCCGTGCTTTTTATTAAAAGCCCTATGGTATTTTTAAAACTCCCCCACAAGCATGATGGGTCCCTGAAATGAGAGCACACCGAAGGATCCTTTCAACATCTTTCAACCATGATCCTCTCGGGATCCGACAGCCACCCCCGTTTTTGATAGTTGAATACGTCGACAAATGTAAACGGAGGCCTAAATTCGGAAAGGCCTGAGTAATCAATGCGCTACAAGAGGAGAGTAGCCATCCGCCGGAGCAATGGGGAAATACCAACAAAACACATTAGCTTTACTTTTAACAGATCAAAACTTACTGAACACATCAATGCTGGTTTCATTAGGTGTGGAGTACGTCCTTACATACCTAACTCGCACCGCTGCTTCAAGAGCCAGCGGTTCGGGCACGGTACTTCTTTCTGCGGCAGAACAACCTGTGCGAAAAGCACCGCACAGGACCACGCCACTGACAACTGTGGCTCCACCACCTTAACTTATTGTAACTGCCAAAGACCGTACGTGGCATGGTTCCGTACCTGTGGGAAGTTGCAACAGGAAATTAAAATTATCGATGCCAAAGTCACTGAAAACATATTCCCAGAGGTGTGCAAGGGGTTCACCGATTCCACTCAGAGGAAGTACGCTGATGCAGGTCGCCGAGGGGCAGAGCGGCGTCGGGTTTCGGCAGGATTCAGTACCGGGAGTCAAATTTTCTGCCCCCTTTCGTCGGTTGCCTAAGGCAGCCCAAGCCATCACCACACCGCTTGCTGAGCCAGCAGCGGTTGAGGTAGCAACAGTCACCGTCGGGACCAATGCCACTCCGTCCACTGCTTCCTTATCCTCCCTGCTTCCACTGCAAACTGCCGAGAAGATGGACACTTGAGGTGTCCATCTCCCACCCCTGCCGCACCGCCCATGACACCTGTGGTGCTCCGGACACCTCCGGCGGTAGCGGCTCAAACAACCTGCACCCGAACGGGTGCAGTCCATGGTGCCGGTCCACCGGATACCCCCAGAACAAGTGATGATAGGAAGGATGTCGGGCCATTCCTGCCTGAAACGCACCGCAAGGAGCGGCCTCCGACGTCCAAGACAACCGAAAGGCCCAAAAAGCCCCCTTCGACAGAACAAGATCCGAAAGAAAAAACTAGAATACCTATACACACACACACACACACACTCCAGTAGCTGTTAAATGTCTCTAGTGGGAAGAGAAAATATCATCCAATGGGACTTCAGAGGGCTCCTTAGGTATGTTGAAGTCTATTAGTTATTGCATTCCAATCAGCCAAGTGTAGCGTGTCTCCAAGGAACACATTTAACCTCCAAGCGCGCAAGTTTCTTGAATAGTTACATGGTATTTAGGAAGGGCAGCGTATGACACCACCAAGCGTATGACACCGCTTGGCGTTATGTGATCCTAAATAACCTGAAGTCATTCAGTGATTTTTGCCATATTTTGAACACCTTTGCTTGTTACATGTCGGAGAGAACATTAGTGTAAGAGCCGGAAGATCAATGTCAAGGGTTTCGATACAAGAAAATGGCGCGTCATAGGGCGGAGTTTTAACCTTCACTCTGTTCATAGTTAAGATAAACTCTCTTGGTAAGGCATCGCTACCTACAGTTTGTTTTGTAGTGTATGTATAGGACGTCTAGATATTTTTTAATTGATGTAATATGTCAATCCCTGAACGGAAAGTCCAGCTCGGTGTGAGAAAACGTGCCAGCTGGGCAGACAAGAATGATTTTAAGCTAAATCCACAAAAAAGTACTCGCGTTGTCTTCTTCAGGAAGTGTGGCACTCATCCGGAACCAGACATTACTCTAAATGGCGTTTTGGGTACTGTCAGAAACGAACACAAGTTTTTAGGTATAGAGCTGTATAAAAAACTTACATCCATCACTCACATTAAACAACTAAAACATTAATGCCGAAAGGCTATCAACATTCTTAAAATCTGTCACACCAGTCCTATGAAACGGAAGAGCAACTCCTGTTACTTATTTTAAAAGCCTGGTGGCGTCTCAATCGGATTATGGCTAGGTCGGTTATGGGTCTCCAATAAAAACGGCTCCATAAATGCTCGACGCAGTGCTGCGCCTGGGCCTTCGCCTTGTGTGTGACGCTTTCGCTCGAGCCCAGTCCAGAGCCTCTACGTCGAGTGTAGTAAGTGGCCCCTCCATCACCAGAGAATATACATGGACTTGAATGCCTCAAAAGGCATGGCTGTGATTAACCATCCTTTTAATTCCAATCTTAAAGATACATTGACATGATAACTATTTTTAAATCATCCATCCGTTTCTTTCTCTTTCTCATTTTTAGACACACACAACATACCCATCATGAATTTTATGCCACCTTGTAATCTCGGCCTCGTTTCGTGCGATCTGTCGTTTACGGAACTCAATAAAAACAGGGCACCAAGAACTGCGATTCTGCAACATTTCTTACTTCTACAGGACAAGCACCAGGCAAAGAATTTTACAGCGATGCATCGAAGGCACTATCGCTGACTCTTGGGCCTAGTACGGAGATAACTTTCAATTCGGTAAAACGATGAATGTAGATAACATTTCCATGGTAGAAGCCTACGTTATATAATTGATTTTACATGACATTATCTAACACCAAATACCAAAGTCTATTGTGTATGCGGACTCCCTTAGTGTTGTACCTGCTTTGTCACGTAGGAAGCAGTGTAAAAACTATGTAGTTATTCTTTCTTGTAATGCCATTATATTTGTATATATCTGAAACCTGGAAATGACTATCTGTTGGATCCCAGGACACTCTGGAATTGTGGGTTATGAGGTTGCAGATGACATGGCGGCCGGAGCTGCACTGCAAGGCACAGTTGACATAACAACAGTAACCTACACTGACATCAAGCCAGACAACAGAGAACACTTGGGAAAAACATGGCAAACATGTTGGACTGGACAGGCAGACAACAAATTGCACGTAATAAAACCACACTTGGGACCCTACACCACTGACAGACGCAAAAGATACACAGAAGTAGCCTTGGCTAGGTTACGGATATCGAACACATATGCAACGGATTCGTATCTGCTCACAGGATCTTCAAGACCTGTAACTATCTCGTTAGTGTTGCATCTTGGCCGTCTTGTGTGCAGTCATAAGTGATTTCACCAACCATCCAAAGTGCTTGCCCTTGCTGACAGGGAGAGTCACTGTTAATTTTTGATAAGGACTCTACTAGTCAGTGATCTTGACAGACTGCTCTCATCCTGTACGGCAATGATTGGGGCTGTCGGTCCGCATCTGCAAGTGAACAGTCTGTCTTGATTCACTCAACCGGCCAAACAGCATCCACCCACTAAATGGCCAGAGTCACTATCAATAATTAATGGTTCCTCTGTCTCGTCACTGAGGATAAACGGTTTGCCCAGTTGGGCGAAATCAACTATTGCTGCTCACATGGCCGTCGCAATGCGACACTGTTTAGATTGTTATTTGTGTCGATTTTGCCTAATCGGCATAACGGCTTCCGCCGAGGAAGGCAATGGGCTGCTGAGCCTAAGGACGCCGGTTTGATTCGCGGACACGATGGCCGGTTATCTGATAGAGGCGGAAATGGAAATCGCATGTGTGTTGGAGATTTCGGCGCACGTTAAAGATCCCCAAGGGGTACGAATAAATCTGGATACCTCCCATACCGCACGCCTCATCGCCTGTGTAGCATCGGCGGGTTAAACCTCACAATCAATCAATCAATCAATCAATCAATCAATCAATCAATCAATCAATCAATCAATCAATCAATCAATCAATCAATCAATCAATCAATCAATCAATCAATCAATCAATCAATCAATCAATCAATCAATCAATCAATCAATCAATCAATCAATCAATCAATCAATGAGACCCCCACATGGCCATTTCTAATGGTTTGTTACGTATAAATCGGCGAATAATATTCCACCTGCTCAGACAGCATCATTTTAAGTGTGAACGTTGCCCAGTGTTTCGTGGCTAGGTGATGCGAGGTCACTGGCGTCCGGGACTTTGACTGCCAAGTTGGGCTTTTCATTAAAGAAACAATTCCAGCCGAAGCTGCGGAATGGCTTCTTCCAGCTGGTACTAGTTGGCGATAAAGAATGTCGAGTACTGCCATTTATTCTACTTCAACGCGGAGTTTAACTGTTACAAACTACAACTGGTGTGACGTTGTTTATAAGTGTGTGCTTAAGTTTGTCTGTTATTCTAAAGTAATCTCCAGCTGAATGTACGTTCTTTCATCACAGAAACGGTTTAGCAGCAGCACCAGAGCGGTGAATTTTTAAATTTTTTTCTGTACGAAGAGTTTTTCTGAAACTACAGATTTTATAAAATTACGCCCACCTCCCCTCGCTGGAACCCTGGTGGGATGCAACGCATCTCATGGGGGCGGGGGTCGGAGCGCGGCATGCCGCTTTATATTCACAACGCCCGAAGGAGAGGAGAGCGCGGAGAGAGAGAGTACTGCACATGCGCAGCGCGCGCAGCGCCGCCCACCGGCGCCTAGCAACGGAGTGAGAGCGCGCTGCGCCAACGCGCAGCAGTTTGGGGGAGAGCGTTCGCTTTCGGAGAGAGGAGAGGAGGAGAGGCGCAGCTGTGCGGACAACGCCGGACAGACGCAGGAAGGCCAGATGGGCGAGCATGAGATGCGTTGCATCTAATACTCTAAGTAGCACTGCGGAAACATCTTTTTCTTACGTGATTGTCTGTACGATCTTTTTATCCTGTTTTCATGCTGCCCCGACAAAACCATCCCCGCGGGACTGTCGAAATGGAATTCCGTTACGAAAACCTGTGATTTAAAGACATCATTTTTTGGAGTGAATGACTGGCTCCTCCAGCTTGACAAGCTCGGAAGAAGAAATGTCACAAAGATATTAGTTGGGAACAAATGCGACATGAAAGCAGAAAAAGTAGTTTCCTCTCAGATGGCCGAGGTAAGTAACGATGTTTTCCCTTACTGCAATAAAATTCGAGTCAACCTTCATTGCCAGTTCAAACAAGTGGAGAAACGCATAGAAGGTTGAAGACCCGTTGAAGGCCCGCTGAAGACGAAACATCAGCCCTTATTTAGAGAAACTTATGTGTTGTAGACTAACACAATGTAATCACGCGATATTAACTATGTACATTTTTAAAATATTTTAAAATTGGGACAGCACCATCAGGGACATTAAAGACCTTTTACGAGTGCGAAGGCTAGACAATTGTCTTTTGTTTTTGTCTAGCCGATTTTCCACGTCTACTAATGTGTAGGTTGTAATCCGGATGGCCAGTATATCATGACAGCACGATGGAGTTGGAGAAATAAGGAACGGGGGATTTTAAAGTTGGAGTAGAGGAGCAAGATCAGCATCTGTGGGTGAGAGCGATGAGAATGGTAGGAAGGAGATGTGGGGGAGTGCAGAAATGAAATAGAGGAAGGAAGAGGAAGAGGAGCTAGGAGTGACGACACATTGAAAGTGTGAAGGAGATTGGAGGAGAGGAGGAAGAGGAAGAGAAAGTGTGAGAAAATGTAGAGAGAGGGTGCGAGGGGAAGGACTCTCTATTGAGCGATGCGAAAAAGGAGGCGTCAGAAAGCGTTCGTAAAAGTGAAAACAGATAGGAATAAACGCGAGTGGGGGGACCGCTAAAGGGGTGGAGCGCGGAGAAAAAGGGTTTTCAGGGATGGAGAAGGGGCACATTCTTGAGAGGGGGGAGCTGTAGGATTGATTCAAGGTGGGTTCAAGGGAAAAGGGCAAATAAATAAAACAAAAGATACGGAAGGGAAGACGGTGAGACGTACACCCTTCGTCAAAATTTTCTATGCCAAACCTATGCCTCCTGGACCACAGAGAATTCAAAGAAAAAGCTCCAGCTTTATATCTGAAAAAATTATTTGAAGACAGTAAAAAAGGTGTTTTCGCTACCTTTTTCTCTAACAGTTCTCTAAACTTCTCAGCTTCGCTGGGGACGCAAGTTTGTTCTTTGAATTTTTCTGTAACCTGCTCACTTTCGGCTTTGCCTGAAAAATTTTGACAAAGACTGTACCTTAGAGAGAAATGAGAGACTTTACGTGGTCGGAGTAGAAAAAACACTATCATCTTTGGGCATCATTTCCACCCAAGCTATGAGTGCGCTGCCATTTTGTTTTTGCTCCTTGAAGAAGCCCGGAAAACATCTGCTAAAATTTTAATCCGAGACCTGAACACGGGTTGCCGGCTCCCTTTCCGGGGATGTTTGCTATATCGTTTAAAAAATGTTGTGTATATTTACCCCTTAGTTATGTGAGAAAATGTAACCAATTTTAAGGGTGAGAAAAGAGCAGTTTATCCGGCATTGTTTTGTTGTTCTTTTCTCGGAAACTGCATCTCTCTTAGGTTCCTTTTCGCTTCCGCTGCCTTTCAGATACCTTACAGCTAAAATTTCTCCATCGCAACAACTTACTTTGGGGGCCACCAAACTTCACGTCCGCTTTCCATTTGCTTACGGTGCTGCTTCCGCACATCAAACTTGGGAAGAGCGCCCTTCAAAAGTCACGTGACAGCTCTTGAGGAAAAAAACTCGGGAGTGTTGGTACTGAAAAATGCTTCAACGTTGTGTTCTTGGGATAATGGATTATCACTAGCCTACATTTTACCTAACAAAAAATAGCACTGCGACACGACCGTCAATGTTGCGTTTCCTAACCACGAATTATGCGGAAACCAGTAGAGGGTTTAGTATAGTACACTATGGACATAAATGTTTTAATGGATTATACATTCCTCTACAATAGGAACTCGTGTAACGTCAAATGTATATTTATTTCCCGTGTTAAAGTATTGTCCTCCAGTGTATGTTTTGGGGGTAATCTTCAGTGTGCGATTTGCCAATGGGTTTAGTCAGCGAATTCACGATTGGACTCACCTCAACAAAGGCAAATCTCTTCAAAAGCGTTCCGCAATCACAAAACGTAGCATGTTCTCTGTGGAATTCCAATTTTTAGTTGAAATTGTGTGGGACGTACGGCTAACTACCCTGGGCTACATTTCTCCGCAGGAGCTTGCAAATAGATGGGGCATCAGGTACCTAGAAGCCAGCGCAAAGGAAGGCACGAGCGTTGCTCAGGTGTTCCTGGCGATTGCTGCGGACATCAAGAATAAGCTGCCTCCGCGGCTAAAATGGCCCGAAAGTGATGCAAGGCAAATGGAGAATACCTGCAGTCCGGAACTAACCAACATGAACCGGACAAATGAGGCTGCTATCCTGCACCTGGAGGAAGTCATAGTGAAACGGGCTACTAATCCGGCTGATAGGCTACGCTTGGAGAGAATCGAAAGAAAGCAACCCAATCAAGCCCACCTTACCCCTCGTCCCCTACCCAAAAAAAGTTCGAAAGGACCGTGGTAAACCTCTTTGATTTCTTTTTCGTGGTGTGATCATCGACTGCAAGATAACGAGCCCTATTTTCATGATTTTGCATTTAAAATGCAAAAACAGTAATAAGCCATTTGTTCCAGGTCGTCCAAAACTGAGAAACAAGGACATTTCTTCGCTACACCACACCCCGCTTGTATACACACTGATGGCACCTGACGATAGACGGGATATGCGAGAAAGTGGAGAAGTACAACTTGTACTCAAATTTTATAGGGCGTCTATAACAAGCCCTTCAAAATCCCCACACAACGAAAGCCTACCCACAAGATTCACCAGAATGTAACAAATTTGGATCTCACTTGACAAGAAGGGTGACTTGATAGCGTAACGCTGCCGTGCTTGTCTACCCCCTAAAATCGGTATTTTCTGCATCTCAAGTACGCAGCAACTTATAAAGGGAATTAATGCTGCCATTTCTTGTTTTTACAATATGCCTTACAAGCTACTCGTCTGTTAGTGGGTTTAAACAGGTTTTTTAACAGCGGAACCCTTGTGTTGCCGCCTAAAAAAGTTTTATAGGAGATATAATGTGCAGATGAAAAACTATTCGAGGAAATTGGTGACGAAATGATTCCCGAACTCTTTACATCCCCTCACTTGCAACACTCGAGGGCCCAGTCGTTAGCAATCACACGTGCGCTAGCGTTGTTCAGGCGCTCTGGCGTCACACCTACTAGCAAGACAGCCTTATTGTGGTCGGATAAAGGTAATTTGTGCCTGGTTCTCGTGGCGTAGAGGTAATTCCTGGAGGTCTTTCATCTAACATTTTATTCAGAGCAAAGTGTCAGCGCATTTTTTGAATTGCTTGGCATTTTCAGCTTACCACCTAAGTTAGTGGAAGCAAAAAATGAAGTTTCCTTATCTCCTCGATTGGGTGGGGTTCAGTGTATATTCATAGCGTTAAACATAGGACCTGATCTACCGTAGCGTGTAATGGCCCCAGTTATCCGTCTACCTACACCCACTGGGCGTTAAAAGTGTTCTACACGAACCGAACTACAATATGAAACCTCCGTGACTATATTTGAAGCTGCTTCCAGAAGCAATTTCACGAAGGAGTACAGAAATGTGTACTTCCGGAGCACGAGCTTTTGCAATGACTGTCATAAACACTGTGTGCTTGCATTTATTAGGAAACAATTCAGAAATTATTGAATTGCAATCAGCCATTGAAAGCTTTATGGTGAAAGGTGGCTGGATGATCCAACGGAGTGTGTTTACATCCCATTGTATCAGCTCAGTCCCAGAACCCGTAATACAGATGGCGTGGGCTTCACCCCTGCCTCCGAATTGTGGATGAGATGGCATTGTCATTATTATGACCGAATAGACCCTAGAAAGTAAAAAAAAAAACAAAAAGCAAGAATATGAGTCCCTGCCGAATAAATTGCACTAGAAATATAAAAGACATACAATAGCTGACGAGTATTCGCAAAGTTAGCGTAGAGAAGCTGCAATCCCCAGCATCCACGTTTGGTTGTCTCTAACTTTTTTAAATAAAAAATTAAAGCACAAGTTAAGGTACCAGTTTTTTTGCAAGGGATGGCAAAAAAAACGGGAGAGATAAATATAAAAACTTCATAAAACGGGTAAAAAGGGTCGGGCTGGGATCACATTTATCAGACGAGCCTTTCATGAAAACAAGCGAATACATTTATTTGAAAAGAAAATTGAATGACTGGTGAAAGGTGGGAATCGAATGCAGGGCGCATTCATAATGCGAACACAGCTCCATGGCTCCAGCTAACGGTGAACCTAGCGCATGCGTTGCGTCCTTCAGGCTGAAAGAGTATTCGACACACGTGCTGAAGCCTACGCCAGTAATGTCGGCCAGCTAATTTTTTCAGTAGCAATAAGGAATTTACAAAGTACGTCAGTGCTAAGTATCCCCTTTCTCGACGGTGGTGCGCCATAGTCAACCGAGAATCATACAAAGCGAAAAGGGCGCTGTGCGTGAGAGCACACGTTCGGTAATTGAACACTAATGCACAAAAGTGAGAGGACAAGGTTGGCGATTCCGCAGTAATGCTTTAGCACTCACTACACCGGATGCAGTGGTCAAGTTTCCTCATGCTTTTTAAATTAAAAGGACATGCAATAACTGGAGGCGTTGTGCTGGACGCGTTGGGGTGAAACATTATTTACATCACGTTTTTTGTTCCGCATTGATAGTTTGCCGATACACTCATGGGAGAAAGAGAACTGGCTCTTATAAAAGAGACGGAGTTTGCTAACCGAAAAACGATAAAAGAAGGCACGTAAAAAGACGGCGAGGCAGAATAGAAAGTACGCGGGACGTCACGCTTTCAATTGTGTACTTTCTATTCTGCGTCGCCGTCGTTTTTTGCGCCTTTTGCCGTGATGTATCAATACCAACTCGCTCAACTTTCCATCGTGTATTCCGGTTAGCCCTTGCCGCTATCCCATCTTGAGCGCGCTGCTTATTCTCAAGGGATTATTCTCGCCCATTTTAGGTAGAGATCTCAGCAGCCGTTGTTCCAACAGGAACAACGGCCGCTGAGAATTAAGAATTAAGAATTTCTGGATAAGCTCAACGGCACGATTTACAATGTCTGTCAGTAAGAACATGTCACTTCACTGGTTCCTCTGACGCACTGGCCCTGACGCACTTTGGTAAAAAGGAATCGTGGTATTGGTTTCTTTCTTGGGTTATTCGGACTCTGAAGAAGAATGATTAGTGTCCGTGAAATCGTAAAGGATGTGCGAATGTGCCCATTTGGAATGATCATTTAGGATACAGTAGTTATTGTAATTCAACCCATTGTCACTACACTCGTGGGATACAAACACTTCAACTCGCTACGGGAGAAAATTATTCTGTTTCAGAATGCAGGTATTTTTCATGATTTATGTTCTTGCCGCCTGGAGAAAAATGCCCAAACATAAAAAGTCGCGGTCATCACTTGCCATTTCTAATATTAATTGAAACATTTTTATTGCGGTACCTGGTTCAGTGATCACCAAATATCCTACCCTGTCAACTTGCATTGTTTTACAACAAAACTATTAAACACTAATGAGTGTTTTTCGGTCCACATTGTTTAGCATAAGAGCTGGCAAAATGCCAAGGTGCGTAAGTTTAATAACACGTGCCCTCGTAATAACGCTCGGAACGCCAACTTGAGCTGTCTTATTGGTACCTGTTCAATATGTTGAATCTTCTTATAACAGTGTGAGCTGCGAACTTTTTCCAATACTCTTTTCTTTTCCAGCGACTATACTTTCAATATTGTCTTGATTGGAGATACTGGAGTGGGGAAGTCTTCTCTGATGGTGAGGTTCACGGTGAGTGCTTGTTCCAGGTTGAATCCCGTTATTGGACGTTGTCTGTTTTTTTGAAACTCATGTAAGACGAAAGTATTTGTCTTATTTGAAGTGATCAATATTGACTGCGGCATCGACGCGAACTCCAGAAAAACCCCAGGAAGGCGAAAAGTGAACCCAAAACCGTTGGATAATATTTAATTGTTTACAGCTTAATTGTTAATTGATTAGTTTTTTGTAATGACTAGCAACGTGTACAAGAGAAAGATGAAGGGGAATCGATATAAGGTAATAAGAAATGAGAGGAATTATGCTGAATTAAGGGCAATTAAGAAGAAATAAAATATTACACAGTAATTAGTGACAGATATCAATAATTAGACAGAAGGAATTAGGGTATAATATGGTGAATGAGGATAATTATGTGTGATTTAGATGAATTACTATGCCTAAGGCGGGATGAAGGTTGAATGAATTGGGATGGGGAGAAATAAAATGAATTACGTTTATGAATTTGGTTATCACGGCTACTTATTGATAATTTTTCGAACTGTTCGTTTTCTTCCAGGAGAACTACTACTCAGAATTGAATGTCAGCACTGTTGGTTTGGACTTCGTAAGTTTTTCCTTCGGTTATTTATGGGACCTAGCAAAAGCGCCATGGGCATTCTCTGTTTGAGGGATTCAATGATAGCGAATGAGAGTGCTTCCTTTGTATGCTGCTAAGTGTGTTCTTTGTCGTGGGTAGAGTCCATACCAGTGGGTCAACGTCACAACACTACGTAACTCGCAACAGCATACTGAATTTACACCTCAAGTAGCGCAAGACAGGAATACATACATAGAAGTCATTTGGGTTGAGAATATAAAGTGCGATACTAGTAAATTTCTCCAGGGGACAGTCTGGTGACAATTAACAGACAGTGCTGCGGATTCCAAACTTGAAGTAGAAAAAGAGTGCCCTAAAACCATCGCAATAAAGTACTAGTCTAAAAATTGCATGCGCTGTACATTTCAGTAGACAAACACTACCGCCTCAACTACCAACTACCCAAAGTACTTAAATAAAGGCAAATATCTAAGTGTTTCAAAAATTAAACATGCGTCCTACCCCAACAAAGGTCCTAAATAACAGCTACGACGAGGAGCAGCGACAACACTACAAAGAAACGTTTTAAATGAGAACAGACCTAAATATAAAGAAGAATATCGAACAGTTTCAAATATTTTAAGCGTCCAACCGCAATAAAGCTCCTAAGTAGCAGCTGCGGAGAAAAAACGCGAACTACACTGCAAAGGAATCTCTTTTAACAAAACAGCCAAGGATCGCAATATTTTGGCTTGAGTCTCACCCATAAGCATGAAATACTGAAGCGTCAGTACTGAAAATTCTTTAATAATGCTTCCGGTTTCCTCTCAATATGGCTGATGCTCTTGAAAATTTATCGATTTCTTTGCAATAACTGACTGTGGAAACCGCCGTGATATATTACTGATGCTTGCATAGGGGCCCTGTTTGAAAGCCGGGGTGCGAAAAGTGGCACGCATGGGCCGCTACCTTTATGCTGTGATCACAACTGGATGGGCCTATGCGTAATGGTTGTTGCTACACTTGCTTTTTTTCCTCGTCCAGCTGCTCTCCAAAGACATTGCTCAAGATTCACTAACGATGTCGGCTTATTGCTACTCACATCGATTCTGCGGAAAAGCTTGGGAGATTATTTGAAATGGTTCAGCCTATGTAACTATAAATAAAGCCATAGATATTCTAGTTCATTCTTTTCCTTCCGGTATTTGGGATTAATGTAATGTGCCATGGACCTACGGAAACTGTTATTACGAAACAATATTTATTTATCGTCTGCGCAAAAAAATGTTGTTTTGATATAACAGTTCTCCTAGCTGGCTCTGACGTTGCGCCAGTACGTTACCCACTCATCACATGCTATGAGCTTTTCCTCCTTTTTCTCCTCGTCTACGCCGTCTAATATTTCATTTACGCTTGTTGGCTTGCATTCAAGCAATGTTACGGCGTTTTTTTGCAGAAATCGAAGATTGTGGAGCTTGAAGGTCACACCGTGAAGTTACTAATTGTAAGCACCTTTAAGAAACAATGTCCTTGAAGAATATCGGTTTTAACTTCGCCATTTGAAAGTTGGGTTTCGTAGAGTTCGCTTTCGGTGAGTAAATGATTTGTTAGTTGCAGCTCGATTAGGGAAAATAATATAGCAGTCGTGTTTCTCAACCGGACAGGGCCACCAGTAGGAATACTAGCACTGTGCGAGTGTCTGCATATATTAGCTTGTGTTAGTGAACGCAACAGTTAGTACAATCATTTAAAGTAGTTACAGAAGATTGCGATTGCCCACAGAGAAGCTTAGCTGCATATTACGAACTGAGATATTGCAAATTGCCTACAGGGCGTTCTACGGTCGGAAATGGAGTCAGGAGGCTTCAGCCTGATTGAATAAATTCTGTCATAAAACTACTTTAGCTTCTATGTCACACAATCCTGCAGCTATTAGGTTGGCTCATTCGGCTTTGAGTGGCATACAATTTTGGAATTTTATTTGAATCAGCATCTGTACACGTATATTTCTAGTTTTCCTTTGGTCAGCGCTAATTTGGCATATTTGTGTTGACTAGCTTTGCATTACTGCATAGTAAGACTATACAAAAGTTTTATAAAATCTTCATGACTGTCATCGCCTCTCGTGATGGCCTGTATGCATCTGGACTCAGAAAAGTGCAAATGCTACCAGGAAACAAATTTTAAGTTTAAAAAATCGTGTCACTGAAATTGTATGTGTTTTGTGAGAGCGGACGAGGCTTCCAGACTTTTTGTGACTAAAAGTATTCCATTTCACTTTGTGCATAAATTTCCCCCTGTTTTGGGATTGAGTGTAAGGCTGCATATCCCGATATAAAAACTAATGCGAACATTTTGCTCTATTTTCGGGCTCCTTTTGTTAATCTTGCCGATGAAGACCAGTTACTACTATATAAATGCACGGTATTAAACATTCCCTCCATTACGAGGAAACCTCTTATAATCTAAAGAAAGGGCTCCTGTGGGCGAAAACTACCGACGAGACAAGGACTCTGGCAATGCTACGACCCGAGGCAAGAACTGAGCGACGTGATTTTGACGTGATTTCCGTGAAAATAATGGCTACGCCTTTATCCCTTGACTCAAAAAGTATTTTGTGTTACCATACCCAAAACCATAACGTTATGCTTTTCACAGACCGGGGGCCTGATATATTCAATGTTATCAACAAACAAAAAATGCTGACAATTTTGCAAAAATTTTGCACAAAATAAAAGTAGAACGAAGCTTAGCTGAGCTCCCAACCCTCACGGTCTGAAGAACAGCCCGAGATTTGATTGTTCTGATTTTTATTAAAATACACACATATCTACCTACCTACCTACCTACCTACCTACCTACCTACATACATACATACATACATACATACAAACATACATGCATACATACATACATACATACATACATACAAACATACATGCGTACATACATGCATACAAACAAGCATACATACATACAGACGTACGTACGTACATATATACGTATTGTGGTAATCCGGCAATAGTGGCGGTGGACAATCCCGCGCGATGGACATGTGCCGGCTGAGGATGAGGAGGTGGCGCGAGAGGAGCGAGGATGGAACATGGCGGACTCGGCTGGGCTACGTGTGTGCAGCCGGATCGGCTGAGCAGTGGACCTTGGCGGAGCGGGACTCCAAGTAAAGGTGTGATCGAGGGGGCTCAGTGTCCTTCTGGGGAACCGCGGCCGGGTGCAAGAACCCCGGTACCACAGTATATACCTAAATACCTACATACATACATACATACATACATACATACATACATACATACATACATACATACATACATACATACATACATACATACATACATACATACATACAGCGAATCAGAAAATCGGAAATGAGGGGCTCCGTGAAATAGACAGAAAATAAGGGTTGGCAGTCAAGAAAACCTCGGAAAGCAAAGGGGAGGTTGTGGTGGGTCATAGAAAGAGATGAAGAATTTTTTGAGTCGAAAAGAAAGTGGTGAAAAAATCCCACCCGGCGGGCATTTTTTTACCACTTTCTTTTCAACCTCAAAAAATTCTTCATCTCTTTCTATGACCCACCACAACCTCCCCTTTGCGTTCCGAGGTTTTCTTGACTGCCAACCCTTATTTTCTACTATACATACATACATACATACATACATACATACATACATACATACATACATACATACAGTCAGTCAAATTGTTTAGGCTACACTTAATGTTTTTCGGGCGCATAGAATTCAAACCACATGCTTAATGCTTTACTGTGACCGAATATTTTAGGACAGTAGAAAAAGTTGTTTCCTTTAGATTTTGGGCCTAAAATATTTCAGCTTTGGTTTAAGGGTAAAGGTATACAAAACTTTTTTTGGGTCGTCGGAACTTTTGGCGTGATCAGAAAATTTTCCCAGAGACTATACATGCATGCCACTTCATGTCGTTAATATATTGGTGTGTTGCGAGAAATTAGCCGTGTATAAAAATGTACCAACTAAAAGGTGTGTGGAACAACCCGCTTGGAATAATTTCAAAAAATTATCTTTTTGATTGAACTTGAAATAAATAGGAGCAGACACTGAAGGACACTTTTTATTGTTTTGTTAGCAGGCTCCCTCTGAATGTATAGCGGCTGTACGTAGTGTTCGATGACTAAATTTCCATAATCTGCTTTCAGTTACCTGCTTACAGGAAGCAATGAGAGCATTTGAAAAATCTTACCGAATCTGTGCAAAATTGAGTTGTATAACTATGATTTTTTCGGCATAAAATACAAATACCGTGCTTTGAACCCTCCAATATAATCGAAATATGACACAAATGTTTTTTTGTAGTAAAAAGACAGAACTTTGATAGACATAATTTTTCATTAAAATTTCTTCGTCCCTCGTGTACTTATTATTTTTTGCCTTTCTGCCAGAACAGAAACTATCCATGTTACATTGGTAGCGTAATGTCAGTTAGCGTGCAAGTGGGCAGTAAAAAAGAAACCTAGGTAAGCACCCTCTATTTCCATACCTTTGCACGAAGGGCGGTTTAGCTTCGGAGCCTTGATATAGAAAACTTATTTGTCCAAACAAAAAGTATAAACGCGGTTCCTTGATGCTGCCTTTTCCAGAACATAGATAGTTAGGACAAGTCGGTAAACTTATGTCTGAAATTTGGTGCTGTTCTACATAAAGAAAAAAAATAAATATGCCCCTGTAACGGAAAGGTGCTAATCAACAAGGCTTGGGAGTGGGTTAGTTGGTGTTTGGACATCTTGAAGTGTAGAGGTGCACTACCTGACAAAGGTAGAACAGGGGTAATTCTGTTCCTGTGTTTGTGTGTATATTCGTGTGTAATTCCCCCGGTTCTACGTTCTCGTGTCAGCAGCGCAAACTCTGCACTTCAAGTGCTAATCAAGGTTATATATTGGCTACTAAGGGGAAGCAGAACACATATATCTCACAGACATGGGACGATAACTAATTAGGTGGGGGCTAATGATTGACACGGACAGCGCCGAATAGGAGTGACGGGATATTTAGGGGAAGGGGGGACTGCAGTAGGGGTAAAGAACTATGACGATGACTATAGGACAATGCTATTGCTGCTGCTGCCGAGAGTTATGACACGGGTATTTTCGAGAGCGTGCACAGAAAGCTAAAGGACGTTTCTGAATTCATTTTATTTTTTGTTTTAACCAAAGACGGGAATAATTGAATCCTAGGCTATTGATCGGCGAATTTCTAGCGAAGCACCATGGTCCAAATGTCAACAAATTATGACAGCGACTGCCCTCCTCATGCTGGACGCTGTTGTTATGGCGCATCGGGGGTGCTGGTTCTAAAAAGTGACAGATGGGGTTGAATTTGTACTCTCTACCATGCTAAGTGCACCATCATCTTCATCATCATCCAAATAAGCCTTCTCAGTTCCACTCCAGGACGAAGGGCCCTCCAATTGACCTCCAACCGCTGCTGTCCTGCACCACTCGAGTCCACAGTTTACCCCCCGAAGTTCCGTATTGCATCCGTCATCGTGGATTCGTATTCCCGTTCTTCTATACCAATCACCTGGTATCTATTCTGCTAACCTAATTGTCCACCGTTTGTCGGTTCGTCTCACTACATGACAAGCCCAAGTCCATTTCTTTTTCTTCGTTTGAACTATGATACCGTCAATTCGTGCCGTCTGGCGTAGTTTGGTATGCTCCTACCTCGTGCACTCGATCTACAATGCGGATGAACTGAATTCTGGCGTAGGCTCGGTCTCGTCCCTCGTCCGGGGGGCTCACCACCACTATGTTCTGGTGTACATTCGGGCAGAACGTGTCTGCCGCGCCGTCTTCCTTGATACCCCCGCTGCCGCGCGAACGGCCGTCGCCACAGTCGCCTGAAGCTTGGCAATGTTTAAGCCTCCCCGAGGCCTGAAGACGGTTTTTATGTCTTCGCGTGGTAACACATTCGGCATTTTAGACACCCTTGCCGTAGGGGCGAGGACTCTCTTGCCGTACTGGTTCCTTTCTCGAGGCCGAGATTACCGCTCTGGTGTCGCCGGTCGCGTAGCCTCCTTGCCTAGGGTCTTAGCTTTTCGGACCACGTGTGTCCAGCCGGAGCCCTCTAAAAATCCTCGGTTATAAATTTTTCTCCCTCCACTTCGACTTGCATCTGGCTAATTCCGGGGCCAGAAGCCGCAAAATCCTCCACCGGAGACGCCGTCTTGCTCGTAGAAGAGAAAGCCATTGCGTAAGCACCGCTGGCCGTCTAACCCTTGATTTAGGGTTATCGTGGCGGCCGCCGCTTCGAAACTTCCCGGGCTCGTAAAATAAGAAATAATGGCTTGCCTGTTGAAAATCTGGTCTCCCGGTGGTGCGTGGACAGTCTCTGTCGATTGGTACTAGTTTCGTGACCTTGCATCCACTTGGCGCGTCAGAGGACTTGTACTTGGTGGAGCCGACTTGAATCACCACTACATCGGTTGGCCGCCTGGTGGCGGATTGCGGTCAAGATGGTATGGTAAACGCTACGACTACGAGCCACAAATAAGAGCCTTGTTTTTCGTCTTTTTGAGGTGTGAGGCGAAGACTCCGGAAAGTGCTACATGCATGCTGGAAGCGGACAAAAGCCTGTGAAACTAGGTATATTGGTGTGGGTAGGTATGTATACCATTGTGCCTCTTGAAGCTCTTTTTATATATTTCCAGACGGATACGGCGGGACAAGAGCAGTTTCACTCCTTGACATACAGTTACTACCGCGGTGCGGATGGCATCATCATTGTTTATGACGTCACAGAGAAGGTATGTTTATACTGAGGCCTTCTTGATCTTTTTTGTTTATTGAGTGATCATTAGAGTGCTCTAGTACTTCCAGAGTGACACTGTGGTACTGCCAACAGTATGGTTTTTTAGAGTGTGACAGAACGCTTTGTAGTTCCAGTGCGAACGCGACGAATGATTTCAATACATCGCTCCACCGGTATGGTCTTATTGACGGGTGGAGTCCTGAGGTGGAGCCCCACCCTAAGGTGCAGCCTCGCAAATCACGCACCCTTTGTTGCTCCATCTCTCAAACATGTGGACAGATATAAACCTTGCGAAAAATCTTATGCCCAATAACTGACTGCGGAGACTATTCAGCTTTCTTGGGAAAAAATTACAGCGCCATAAAGGCAGCCAGCAAGGAGATGCACGACGGCAGAAATGCTTGTCCCGCGTGCTTCTTTTTCGTCATAGCCCTTGTTGCGGTGTAAGGTTTTTAAATACACATGCACCAACTCGCCACCCGAGAGAGAGAGAGAGAGAAAGCGAAAGAGAGGGAGAGAAACGTTTATTTCAGCTTTTTAAAGTGGGAGTGGTTTCCTATCCCTGGAATCCATGACATGAGCAGAGAGCATTCGCTCTGGATGCCAGGAGCTGCTGTACGTCCAGATGGTCGCTGGTCACCAGGTTCTCCTACAGCTAAGGGGTGGGAAGTGTCTTTTAAGACAGAGCTTTCAGTGTCTCACTGATGATGTCCGTAGATATCCGTACGCGAAAACGCCCTCCAGGAGAGCCAACTTTCTCTGTCGATGAAGATAATTGTAGATGGGGTTTGAGACCCGAGAGGGACACAGATAGAATAGATATTTTTAATTATAGAATAGAGACCGATGTATAAATATCGCCCCATAGAAGGCAACTCTAGTCTCAGATGCCTTGAATTGAGAAACTGCCCTTAATGTGGTTGACGTGCGGCACACGGAGCAGGTGACTCCGTCGTGCGATGGCGTGACGTATGAAGGCCTGAACGTCATGTTCTAAGGTGAGCGTCGCCATTCGTTACTTACAGCTCGGTGAACAATGAGAATGACGTTGCTCCGCATACCTTGAGGTGGTGTGCCGCAGGATGTCAGGCCTAACGTCGCATTTTGAGGATTGGCATCAGGCTTATCGTCACATTTTTAAGTTTAAAACCTTCAACCTACGCACTTTAAAAAATACTCACTTTGCGCCAAGCAGTAGGTGCCGAATCACACCGTACACCCCAAACACAAATGTCACGCCTATGTAGTGCGCACCCCAGAGTAGGTGTGGGTACTCCAGAGAAGTGGTGCGTAGCTCCAGAGTAGCACATGCTCTCAGTGTGGGATTGGTCAATCAAAGAATCCAACACGTGAAAGCTTTGCGTTCCGCCATCGTCGTCGTTACACGGATGGGTGCACGAGTTTTTCCGGTCTAGCTACGTGCTCTCACCAAGTCACATCTGATGACCTTTCCACCGTCATCCGCAAATTTTATTCACGAGTGAAAAAATGACCTATTCAGTGCAATGTGCGCACCTCAGAGATTGTAGATGTAGTAGTAGTAGAAAGGTTTATCTCGCAGAGAAATGGGTGTGGTTCATGAATATGGAGTCCGAGTGACGTAAGATTTAGCGATCTCTGCCCTGGAAAGGAGTAGTTCTGGGGTGCAGGACGTCGCTAGAGCTCAAGTTCACCCGCAGCTCGGGTAGGAGAACAGGAGGGGAAAGTGGTTGAAGGCTGAGTTGTGAGCACACCCGGATCTAGAAACTACCCAGCACTAAATCTCTTGTCAGAAAGAGTGGATGCGTGTTATGGGTAGTCTTAAAGGTGCAAGCAGAGTTTGTTCAGTTCACACTTCACACCAACACCACTGAGCCCTGCATGATTTGCCATTCGCATTCAAAATGGACGTAAATAAGCATAATTCAACCCATTATACACACGTTACTTTGGACGACACGCGGCTCTTTATAGGAGTGCTGAATGTGGTCTTGCTTTAACTTTGTTTTTTTTAGCCACACTCAGGGATCGTAATAATACGGTTAACAGTGTTACTGACGCAGTATGTATTACGACAAAGTCTATGGAAGTAATGCTGTTAAGAAAGTTTTCCGTCACTAGTTAGAGGACTGTGCATAATTTTTGAGAGGGAATACTATAATGCGGACATCCACATTTGTGAACTTTATTTCTCGATACTGCGCGACCAAAAAGTTTTGATGTATGGTCATTTTAAAAAGAGTCATTGATACAAAGGAGGGCGATTGCAAACTCTCCCACCTCGGGACCAAAGAACAGAAAAACAGCATAGCCTGTCCCCATCACTTGCCGAGGCGGGACCCATATAAAGGATGCCGAGGCAGGGTCGTGCACATTTGTAGGTTTATTTTAGGTATCCCGTGAAAGCGGTACTAAACCCGGGTGAGGCAAAGGGCCGGCATGCATGAACGGGGAAGTGTGAAAAATATAGAAGGTAAAGAATGATGGTGTTGTTGCATCTAAAAGGTGAATATATTTTTCCACTCTAACAACAATTCACCATTGCAGGATACATTCGACAACCTACAAACGTGGCTGGAAGACATATACGCTTATGCTCGTGAGGATACCGACAAGCTGCTCGTGGGAAACAAGCGCGACATGACGGCAGAGAGAGTTGTCAGCCACCGTTCCGCACAGGCAAGTGGTAGTTTATAAGTGCTTGACGACTGTATGCTGTACAATAAATAAAAAAAACATTATACTTGAAGTCGCGTGTAAACAGACAACTAGTGTGTGTTCATCGCGATGCTTTTTAGTACACAATCCGCGTTTACTAAAACATAAGACCAGATGTCCACCAAAGTGGGAACATTAGCCGTCAACCTTGAAGTTAACTTGAGTGGCTTAGATTGACGGCTAGAGGATGGCTCCCTGGGGACTATTACTTACGTCTGCAAAATACCCAGGAGTGGTGAGATTGATAGTGTGACATTTATTATTACTAGGTCTTTGCTCACGAATGGAATTTATTTGGACGCAAAAACTCACTTCACTTACGGATTGAATTCCTTTTGAATTATCGGTCAATCCCTCTTCCTGATTTGTGTACTGCTTTATTTAGCGTGAATCATTAGCCCTAGATTAGGCTTTGGGAGAACAGAAAAGGTTTTTTTGTCGATTTGAACTACCCTGTAATTCTGGTGAGGCATGCTTGACTGAATGCCCTTAGCAAGAATATTAGATATTGTGACCTGATGGCTTATGTCATTACAGACGCAAAATCGATGGTTGTTTTTATGAACCTGCTCTCACGAAGGGATTAAGTTTACGGCGCGACTGTTAAAGGGGCACTGAAGTGATTTGTAAAAATTGCGGGACTGCGAGCTGAAATTGTAGTCTGAAGACTGTAGGCCTTGTTTCGACCGCTCTCGCTGCGTTTACACGACTTCATGCACAAGAAAAATAAATTCGGAAATGCTGACCTCTTCTCTGCATCCTCGCCCATTTTCGGGGCCGTTTTGAATGACGTTACGAAAAATGGCATGGCTTGGCTCAGTAACTGCGCGGCTCGCCGACCTTCCGACAGAGTCAGGCGGCCGCCGACGGGACATCGCAATTCGGTCGCTCAGTTGAAACTAAGCCACGACACGTTTCTGAATGAAAGAATGTGCCTTTATTTAGTTTGTCAGTTTGCACACTTCATAAAGCTCCGAGTCCAGGTCGCTCCATACAAGCGCTGCACAAGCGCACGTGCGACGCTTCGCTGACTGGTGCGCTAGTAGGAAGATCAAAGGCCAATTGGAGGCGGGAGAAGCGCCAGTGAAGTTAACATAGGTACTAAGGAAATAAAATCAACCGAACCTATTACCCTACAGGGCAAAATTGCGTGCAGGAAGCACTTTTTGGCACTCGGTGAACAAGCATAGCGGTCAGCAGCACGACTGCACATCTCCGAGCGGTTTGCGCCTAAGAAATTCAATTGGTAGACGTGACATATTGTGGAAATTTGGGGGACGCTTACTGCACGAGCGCTATGCAACAAATGGTCACCTAAGCTGCTTGAAATGCTATAACTAAATAAAAATATAGACTGGTTATAGATTATATACTTTACACTTTACTTTAGCGCTGGGTGGTGTGGAGAGCAAGGTACAATATTTTTTTAAGTCGCAAGTTGGAATCCCCGAGAGCGCATCCTTTACTTTTTTTGTAATTTGATTTTTTCGTCTTTAGACGATGGTTTCTACGCTGATCTCACTATTTTTGCGCTGTAACGTTCCTTGCTCCACCAGCGTATTCGCGGAAGGCGCAGACTGACACTTTCGGGTTAGCGAGTTCTCGTTGGTGTGCTCTTTCCATAAGCACGGGCTGCTTGCCGGGAGTGGGCACAGGCTAGAATCAGTGGGCCCCTGGCCTGGTGCTAACATGCTTTTTACGACACACGCATGAATGAGGCAAGCTCCAAAGGCGGAAGGAAAGCGCGTGGTATTCAAGCGTCTGCGGTGACCCGGAGGGCGTTCATCCACTGCGTAAGCCTGGGCTAGTGATTGCTACGATTCCAAGACGTCCTGTGATGCTTGTCTTTGGCATTTTACAGCCGACAACATGACAGAATCGTCGTGTGGCGAATATTGAGATATCGAGAATGCCCATCGAATGATAACTTCGGATGTAAAGCATGTTGTTTTAGAGAACTGAAACCGAAACTTGTTTAAATGCTAATCTTGGACATCGTCCTATCACGGTGCACCTCCTCCCGACGTCACAGCCCGTAGTTGGTGTGGCTACCGCAGACCGCGCATGGTAGTTTTTCTTCTTTTGGACTTTATAAGATAATTACCAAATTATCATCAGGATAAACGGTGCAAAATGTGGTAATTTGAGCCAGCCTACGCAGTGCAAGTAAAAACGAGAGCTTGACAAATTCACTTCAGTGTCTTTTTGAAGGGAGTTCCGATTGCTTGTACCTTCCTTGCAAGTGGTTGGCGTTTTCTGGGCTTGGAATTGTACCGAGTGGTTAGGTTTGCAGCGGGCTTCCAAAAAAGCACATAAGTATCCAATGGACTAAAAAAAGGAATCGCAGCTATCACTGCGTACGAATTACCACGTCCTCTTCCGGTACCTCCACCATGGCGATAGCTCTGCGACTGATTGCAGTTCTTTCTGTGTGCCGGTAGTTTCATGTACATTTTTGTTAGGTTTATGAGGTCCCGCTAAAATTATATGTTATTAAGTTAGCATCACACAACGTTCGTTGTCGCGGGGCTGGGTGATTTGTTACCAATATTTACTCCCAATTAAAGTGTTTCAACTGCGAGAAAGATGGCCTAAGAGCTACAGTCATTTTACATTGTTGGCCGTCGATGACATTCTAAGCGTATGGCGTAATAAACTGTGTGCGGCCCTGATTGACATCATCTGCTTTAAAGGCAACTTTAGAGTTGAAGAGATAGAATTGCCCAGTCAAGCCCTAATAAACTTCTTCAAAATCACGGCCCCCATGACACAGGATACGGTCCATTAGAAAAAATGGTGTCGTGGCACCGGGATTTAAAGTAGGAGGTACCCGCCGCGGTGGCTCAGTGGCTAAGGCGTTGCGCTGCTGAGCACGAGGTCGCGGGTTCGATTCATGACCGCGGCAGCCGCTTTTGTGATAGAGGCGAAAAGCAAAAACGCCCGTGTGTACGAGATTTCGGCGCACGTTAAAGATCCCCAGGTGGTCAAAATTAATCCGGAGCCCTCCACTACGGCGCGCCTCATCGCCTGCGTTGCGTCGGCGCGTTAAACCCTACAATCAATCAATCAAAGTAGGAGGTAAAATATTATATATATATATATATGTATATATATTATATATATATATATATATATATATATATATATATATATATATATATATATATATATATATATATATATATATATATATATATATATATATATATATATATATTTCTTACCTTTTACTTTAAATCCCGGTGCCGCAATTCTTACGAAGGTGATTCTGACCTTTACTTTTTTTCGACGTGTGCCTTTCTTTTCCTGCTACGACTTTCATGTGTGCAAGAAACATTTTCCTGCAAAATATACATGTATATGTATGTATATATATCTTAGAAAATCTTCGTTGCCGTCTTTACAAACCAGTCGATTATACAAGGTACAAGAGCGAGTCGTTTTTATTGCCGGCGACCAAGGGAGTATAGAGATGAGCCAGAAAGGTAAAAATGTTTGGGCGTATGCCGTTTCTGAAGTAACTGAAAAGTATATTAAGTAATATGACAGCAGTGTAATTTGCGTACACAACTAAAAATGCACTTAGTGCGTCTCCCAGCCCATTTCTTGAGTTACTAGAACAAAGCGTGAAAGGCCACTGTCTGCGTCTCTTTGACGCGAGGAGCTTTAGTGGTGAATTTGCCAGACGTGAAAGTCATTTAATGATTGAATAATTGTAGGGTTTAACGCGCCGACGCAACGTAGGCGATGAAGCGCGTCGTAGAGCAGGGCGGATGAATTTTGACCACCTGAGGCGGATCTTTGACGTGCGCCGAAATCTCGTACACACGGGCGTTCTTGCGTTTCGCTTCCATCAGAAAAGCGGCCGCCCTGGTCGGGAATCAAACCTGCGTCCTCGTGCTCCGCAGCACAACGCCTTAGCCACTGACCCACCGTGGCGGGTCAGACTTGGCAGTCACTCATGAGGACGGAATGATAGAACAGAACCTCAGCAGGGAAAAATACCGTCAATGTACTCTTCTACTGTCTCTTAACTCTTTGGCTACCGCGCCTATTCGAAATTGAACACTTTGATCGATACTTTTGGAGCACCTTTTCATAGCGTTCCAGGCGTTGCTCGAAAAAGTAAAGCTGTTCGGAGTGAGCTCAGAAAATGGCTTTTCAAAATCAGTTGTGTTTTCACTTTTGCCACGGAAACGTGATTTTGGACACGCTGTTGAATCACCTGGGTGTGGAAAACGGGCGTGGTCATCGCGCGTCACTGCTACCAAAGATGAATACGTGTCACTCATAATTAGTCTGCACCAGCGTTTGTTTTTGCTGTCAGGGCGTGAATGGTGAACCAACAAATGGTTTTCAATCGTCAGGTTCGCGCTCTGACAGTAATAATCCCAGAAATCGGCTGGAAATGTCAAGCAGTAACTGGTTGCAAAGCTACTTTATGATTTTATGGAGTTTTATTGCCTTTGCGCACGTTGTTCTAAGTTCTGTTGTAGTTTTACTTACCCCAGGACAATTCAGGAACAGTTTTCAACAGCTTCAGTTTCGTTTCTGCATGACGAAACTCATATTTAGCGCTACTACGAAGTTACCCAACTTCAAGGCTACCTGCTATGGCGCTTGGAGCGTTCGCGACTGATCCTCGTACAAAACACGCCGCTACGGATTTCCCCCCACCCTAACTCGATTTCGGCGAAAAGAACTTCAGATGCAAGTCAAAAGATCACACCAAGTCGTCAGATATCTGTTTCTGCGAGGATAGCGCTTTAAACCGGCCTTACACTGCCAGCTGTTCGCCTTCCAGTTTCGTTTCCATGTGAGGGTATATCCGGGCGTCTAATATTGCTGCTTAGTTGAAGTGTCTATTCCGACGGAGTCTCCGATAAGTTTTTGTACTGTTTCATTTGAAAAGTGTTAAGTGGTACTGCAATAGAAGAGACTCGTTGTGCTGATCCTTTTCATCACGCAACTGCTACTCGGCCAAAGATCGCAGGGCACGATTGTAGCGCATTGTATCTCATTTTTGCGAGTGAGGCTACAATTGCTAGGAAGAACATGATAACAAAGCTCAGCTTTATGTTTTGAGAGATAACTGACCGTGAACGTCAACAAGCATCAACCACGGCGTTCTGTTTTCATCTTTATGCATGTTTTTTTTCGACACGCGTGCTTGTCCCAAATATTGTGCTCGCTGTAAATGGAAAGTCAGTCATTGAAAAGATGTTTTTACGTTATGTGGGGGCGAATTGGTGCCTCTGATAATGTCAAACTGCCAGATTTAAACCAGGGAACAACACCAAATTGCACATTTTAATTTGGAGGTTGGGCTTCACCGCAAGACAAGAGTACCGTGCGTGCTAACATTTTTTTATATCTGACAAACTGTTCCGCGCAAGTCGACACTTGTTCTAGGGCGTGTTTTTGAAATGTTTCCCTATATAATTTATATTCTAATTTTTTCTGCTACCAGCGGTTTGAGATACACAACTTCTTTCTTAACATTTTTTTCTACAACTTGACGTTCGACATTTTTCGCCATTTTTTTCGGCAAAAACTTTGGTTTTGATATTTTTTTTCACAACTATGATATATAACGACATTAAAAAACTGGTGTTATTGGAAAGGCCGTTAAATATTCTGGATTTTTTTGTTCCTGTAATTAGTGCCTAACCATTTTTTTTTAGCAGGAAGAAAATGCTTTCTTGGACCCCTAAAAATTGACCAATTTTCCGGCGGTAGAGAAGTGGAAAATGCCTATACCACTCGTTGCTGCTACTTCTGAATTGCGATATGGATTTAGAATGCTTTTGGAAGAGGGCGCCACTGTAGTCAAGGGCTTCAGAAGTCTTGCATGAACACACATTGATTGTACGTTATTATATATAAATGAAAAACATAAACAAATATAATTGTATATTAGCAACAGCGTATGTGGTTCTTGTGGCCAATGACTCCGAAGCTGGGTTAATTTATAGCTCCGATGTTAGCTCAAGATGAAAGCTGTTTACTTCGTAAAAGATTTCGGTTCCGTGAAATACACCAATGCGTTAATACACACTCAAGCAAAGGAATTTTTCATCTATGATAATCGGCAGTTCGGAAAAGAAAGGCCCAAGCGGCTGCGCTGTAGGTGTGTAAGAGGTGAGGGTTTTGCGATGAAGGTTCAGTATGAAGGTTACTTAGTAATAATTGGATGTGCCTACGGACAAAGTGTGCGTGCAATAGCGGAGTGATTCGAAGGAAACGTATGGACCACGTTATTGTTATATCCAAGCGGCGCTCACTGAAGCAGCGTTCACTACAGCCATGCCCATTTTGCCTGGGTTTCCTGTTGTTGGGAAGACAGATCGGCGGGAGACATTTTTTCCGTATGCCTCCTTCAGGTCGTACGTAAAGAAATACAAATGAGTACACTCATTTCAGAACCCACAGACTAGAAGCTTTTCTGTTTACAGTTGCGAAGCACCAGCCATACGCTGAAATAGAAGTGTGGAAGGATTGACATACAGAGTACAAAGTACGTACCGAGTACAAGAGTACGACGACGTAGAGAGGCGAGAGCACACTCTAGGAAATAACTTCACCAATACAAATGTCTTGCTATGAAAATGATGGTATAGAGTGCTGAGGAGTTTCGGGTATGAGAAAGAAAATATAACAACAGAATATTTCGACGGAGCTCTTAGTATTATTCTAGTGTTTGATATTGCTTGCGAATTTTGGTGTTTGCAAAGCAATGATTACACTGTCAACGGCTTGTCAGTCTTTCGAACACTGAAAAAAAAGGTGCTTGGTTTTATTGTCGATATTGTCGCTGATGCATTGCAGCTACTTTAGTCATGAAGGAACAATTTTTATGACCCCAATTTCTAAAAGCTCTGTTTGCAGCTGAGGTTCTGCTGGTGGGGTTGATCATTTCTTTTGAAGCGCTCGCACAGATCTTGCATTTGCCTTTTCTATACGTGCACACAATATACCACTGAAAAAAAAATGACCTTAATGAAGTCGTTTGTGCTTGGGGCCTGCACTCGTAGTGAATTATTCCCATCGGTTCACAGCCTTTATCCTCTACCCTTACTCCCAATGCCCCATAGGAGGCTTTCGATCCCTGCAGTTAAAATATAGTTATTCCTCAATTTATTTAGAACAGCATGTAAGCACTTTGTGGAAAAGGGCATCATCTGCATACCCACCTGAAATTTAGAATTGTAGGCATGTAAAGGCCAGATTGTGCCTGTCGCAGATGACTGCTCAGCTTGCGACAACACCTAATGGTAATGCGCATCAATAACTCCCTCACAGGGGCATCTTTGCATCTGAGCGCGTGACACGTATTTTTATTTCCTAAACTTACCCACCACTTCACAGGCTGGTCTTCCATCTCCTGTAATTTTGAAGCCGAGTGTAAATGAGACCTTTAGCATCGAATACCGAGTGGCATAATTTTTTTTACCCTTTCAGAGGCTCGCAAAACAGCTTGGTATTCCATTTTTCGAGGCCAGTGCAAAGAGTGGTACAAACGTGGAGAAAGTCTTCAATACACTCGCAGCATTGATCAAAAAAGCGCGCTGGATCCCCCAAGAAGCGGAAGGATAGAGACAATCAGAACGGCCGGATTCGTCTAGGAAAGGCTGAACAGGCGCCTGCAGGCAGGGCCACGACCAAGAAATGGTATAACAGGTGCTAGCAGTATCAGTTTACTTGCTGTATTCTCTTCATGTAGATACAATAAAAATAATGTTCAAACCATTTGATCTGTTCGTGGTGGCTCTTTTCCCATGGATGACTTTTTAGCTCTTATTCGCGGGGTGTTCAGTTATCTGTCACATGAAACCGGAACAGTGCTCATTCGTACGGGCCAGGAATCGTAGTAGCCACCTTCGAGAGCCCTACAAGCCATCAAGAGAATCCATGTGGATACTCCCGTCAAGAAACAAGCTCCATGTTGAGTGGCCTTGCACAAGCAGCGTCATTGGCGGAAAGCGCGGCGTAGTTATCTCTATGAAGCTCAATAAAATGCACACGAGACAGCAGCAGCGAAGTCGAGGGAGTGAAGAAAGGTGAGGGAAGGAGGAGAAACAATGGGCGGGGGAGGGGGTTAGACGGTTCATCAAAACCAATTCCTTACCCACCAGAATTAAACTGCTGGCTTAGACGGGACCCCATCGGTCAGAATTATTACGTATAATCTTTTCCGCAAACAAAAATTTTCTTTTCATCAAAAACAATCCGTACATATGTTTACAGTGATGTCACAAAAACCTCTGGTAGTCAGGCGACCGCCGCATAGACGTGCCCACACGTTAAAGACGATGGATTCCGCGACATGTTCTACATGTTTGCGTATATGAATCTTTTGAAAGACAAAACCGCCCCTTTTGACGGATACGAACAGATATCAGGTAGTGCTCACTTACACCCACCGCGACGGAGAAATGAGGTTGTGGTTGCTAGAAAATCCCCGGGACCCTAAAAACAAGAAAAATGACAGCCTAACAGTTATTTACAAGAGGACAACTAAAGGTGGCTTGGTTTCTCCGTTTTTTCGGCTTGCTGTGAAACTACATGCGAACACAGCAAGGTCACTTCATTATCTTTGCTGATGTCATTCTCTCCGATAGTAGGGTTTCTGGGACAAATTTGAAATCACCACGTTGAAAAGCTGAACTGATAACATTTATGGTAATTTTAAGAGATACCGACTACAATTCTTCTAATCTGATGGAATTATATGACCCATGGTACCAGCGACCCGGCGTTTCCAGAAGGCGGCTATAAAATGTCACCTGCATACAATTAAAAAAACACTTGGCAGGAATTAGAACCGCTCTCAGGAACGCCCTGTGATTGGGGAGAGACTTACCAACCACTGTACACCTAAATCAAATAAAACACGACATTTAAAGTGCACAGAGATCTGATAATGTAGTCTAAATAAAAAAATGGCTTCCTCTGAAAATATGTTGCAGCTACATGTACATGCGACGGGAGCTAGTTCTACGAAGATACCATAATCTCAATTCGCACCTGCTCATGCAAGGAGATGGCCAATGGTGATAACAGCTGACTTCTGTTACAGGAGCGAGAATCTAACAACGCACGTGTAGTGTCACCAAGTGACGTAACCACGCCTGAACGGCTACGCCACAGCGAATACGGCATTGGAGGTACATATATGTGGTTTACGTGCTTTAAAAATGATAGCAATACGGTTTCTCTTGCCAGTGAATGACTGTCAGGTAGTGGGCGCCATGCTGGTTCCATGAAGCTAAGAGAAAACAGATTCGCACGTTCTAAGTTTGAATTACCGAATTGTATGTGGACGTGTCACATATCCATGCAAATGTATTTTCCAAGAACGACCGCAGCCATCATCTGAAGCTCACGGCTGATTCACCAAACCAAATTCGCCGGCATGTCATGTGTCATCCATGACTACCGCATTGCTGAGGGAGATTGACCAGACGGGAATAAAACTGACGTCAAATTCTCGCGCAACATTCACTTGTGGCCTGAAGATTTTTTATTGAAAGCGCGCAATAAAATGTAGGTGCCCTTAGTATTTCTTGCTTCAAAAAATTTAATATATCTACAGGGATTCTTGGAATTCTTGCTTCATTAGCTTCAATTTGTTATAGACTAAAATAGGTTCTAAAGTCCAGTGCCCTCATCCTTTTAACCGCTTGAGAAACACTTTCAATGATCACGCAAAGAAAAAGACTCAGGTCACATATGGAAGAAGTCACAGATGCACAACATGTCAGCTACAAGTTGCCCAGTTTGGTCGCGGCGTAAGGCAGCCCGAAGGCGCTGAATAGTAGGCTTCGATTAGCCCAGCACAACCCAGTTTAAAGACGATAGTCTTTCTTTGGGAACTTAAACGCAGAAATTTTGGTCTATCTGTACGTCTGTCTGTCTCTCTCTGTGACTCGATTCACCAACCCGGCCAAAGTGAAATGGAAAGTGCGCAAAAGCATATATCCACAGGAAAGTCTGAACGTCTCTTTCCGGTGTCATTGATCATACTTGTCAACACTGTTAAACAAGAACAAAACACTGCACAAATATAAGGCAGAAAACCAATACATAAGTGATATTTGCGTGTTCGCTTTATTAAAAATAAATTATGGATGCTTTGTTCTTGCGATTGCAAATGAAATGCTACACCAAAGGCAGAAAACCGTCGCCTTATGTTGCCCGCACTACTATAACTCCTGGCGCCGATTAAGAAATCAAACGGCAACTGCAACGAAAGGTTCAACTAGATAGGTTCCGCGTTCTCCCTGGAACGCTCGTTGAGTAGGCCAACGGGGTTCTATAAACGCTGTAGTCGGGTGCCTCGATTCACGCGTGTCTCCGCCAATAGGGCAGCGCTGGCATCAAGGTACCCGACTTGGAGCAGTAGAACGCAGTAAATTTAAATTGACTTAAGGAAAACTCTAGCGTGCTATCTTGGGAAGAACGAGACGGGAAAAGAGCAATATGAGAGGTGAGCGAGAAAGAGAAGAGAGGAATTCACTTGGCAGGGGTGGCAGTCGACTACCTTTATTCGTCGGTATATGCAACGGAAGGAGCAAATACGGGGCCAGTTTTTCTTTGTGATTCCTATTTATGAATAAAAGAGCCTCCCGAATAGGGTTAAGCTCAGAAGCCAATAACGTCGTCAAGTTTGTAAGTTCAAAATGAATGTTGGTAGAGTGGTCTGTTATTACTACAGCACCGGCGAAACTGGAGGTCGTTACCGATGCATCCCTGTACACGTGGACCCGGTGTCTGTGCGCTTTGTGCATAGACACTAGGGAGACCTTTCGTAGAAGAATAGGTGAAAACAGCCCTGTTTTTTTATTATCGGGACGGCTAGATACCCCTGTGTCTGTAAGAGGCACCAAAATAGCAACAATGGTTGTGACGGAGGTGCACATCTTGGTGCCAAGCTCTGCCTATCAGAGGCAACATTAGAAAAAGATGCCGGTGGTCTGGTTGAAGGCAGGAACGGAAGATGGCGGTGAGGCAAACGAGTGAGATGCCTAATGCGAGCCACTGTTTGTGTGTTGGAATGGGGTGATCCCCTGCCATTGAATTGGTGGTCACAGTTAAGGCGCAACGCAGAAGACTGAGTAGTGAATACTCCCTACGTTTTTTCGAGGAGAAACGTGTGTAGCTGCACAACTGGACTGTGTCTTTTCTTCAGGGATAAAATTTGAAGCGTCAATAATAGATCCCGATCGATGATAACTCTCAAAAACCGATAGTTTTGACGTAAGAAATAGGGTGTCCATCTAATGAAATCTTATATCGTGACAATGTTTTGTGTTGAAAAGCACCCAGACCACGTTTCTCTAGCGACACTTCGAGGCTTTGTTGACGCCGAAGCAAATATTTTAGAGCCGAGCCTTCATGAACTCGGGCCCGAATAGGAGGACGTGAAGCCTCTGACAACAAAATGCAAATGTCATCAGCATAGAAGAAGAGGTCGAGATTGGTTTGTAAAGCTTCAGTAATTCCTATCAACATGAGGTTAAATAATCTATCGCTAAGCAAACTACCTTGGGGCTTGGGGGAGGCCATAAAAATATAGTGCTGCGATGTTGGGTGATATAAATTCTCAACAAAAATATCGTCTAGATATAAAGCCTTGTATGCATCGAAATATCAGGCCACCTACTACCGCATCTTAAACGTTATCCAGAATGGCATACTGTATTACGTTACCGAACGCTACTTTTATCGGGAAACAGAGCTGCTGCTCACAAGCGTTCCGATGATTTCTTGTGCTGCACCGATGTAACAAGGTCAATTACGTTCTGAATGGATGACTGGCTCCATAAATATCCAGCCAAAGCATGGGTAGATTTTGTGGTGCTCTAAGTGCCACTTCAAGCGCCTCAAATAATTATTTCTATTAATTTTTCTACGCAGCGTGCAAGCATTGACGATATAATTCCGGGTCAAAGATCATTAGAAAACGAGACCCAGCGGTTACACTCCTTGTCTCCAGGTGTCATGACTGGTCTCGCCATGACTGGTACAGCTTAGAAGCGTGTGACAGGCTTCTTGACCAAAGCGGTATTCGCCGCGAGCTCGACATGTAGGTGGCGACAGCGTCGCGCTGCTAGTGTGGGATGCTCCGCTGAGCGGCCCGTAAGAATGCACACTGTGGGCGCGCTTCGTGCCTTTTTGTCGCCGTATGTGCGCACGACAGATGCAAACAAGAGTGGTATGCTGTAGTTCGGTTACTCAACGTTCATGTATAGCATATGGAAGCGGGCAGTCAGTTTTCATTATTACGCCAAAAAACGCGACGACTCATCGGGAATCTCAGAATGGCCGTAATTGTGACAATGAACTTGTACGCTGTAGCTCGTAGCAAGCTCGATCTTTCCAGACTATGGCTTTGAGCGTTCAATAAAAGCATAAATAGAAACAAATCAGGAAGCCTCGATCTCTGAAATTCAGTTTACAATGGCAATCTCAGTCGCTTTCACTGGTAGCATGACGCATTCTTGCATTGTGGGATGCTCTGAAATGGTAACACTACTTAACTGCCCCGAAATTCCTTCTAAGAGCTTACGATATTTTTTTTGTGTTCAAAAGGCAACATAAAATTACTGAATTTTGATCAGCGCAGAGATATAAATGTAACCGCTCTAACGGGTCTTTTAAATGAAATTTTAGCACTCTGAAGGAAGGTTTCATGAATAACGGTTTCGGATCACTTATTTACGGCTTTCGTCGCAAGTGAACTTGCGAATTGAATTGTCAGCGCACGCAGTACAATCAACATCTCATGTTTAGCTAGTTTTCGCAGAGTGACAAGCAGGCTTGCTGTGTGCAAACCAAGCTTCTGGGACTCACAGTGAGCACAAAATTTCTGTGACGGCTGCTCTGTTGACGATTTGCGTTCCTTTTAAAATCTAACAGGTGCCTGCAACAGCGAGATGTGTTTGCATTCTTACTTATAAGGTCGCTTACGAACCCTAAAGACGGCAATAAATGAAGTTGCGCTGTTGCAGATGTAGTAAAACATTTCTTTTTATTTCTCGTTGCAAATTAGTGTAGCAGGTTCCCGGTAACTACTTTGTTTTGTAAACTGAATATCGCCTTTGTCTTGGCATTCATTCTTGAGGATGGTTAAAAAATGAAATTCTGCGCATTTCATTTTTTTTCGGGAAGGGGGAGGGGGGTCCTGCCAACGTTGCAAGAGCAGCGAGAAGAGAACTCATGTAACGCGCGCGAAAAGCCAAACTATGGTTATCAGTATTCAATCGAAACTACACTAGGCGTCGTGTTCTGTAGCGGTCAGTACACGCCAAATTGTCCAGGAATGGACGCCTTTTTCAAAATTGTATTGAAAGCAAGCACTGTGGGAAAAAAAAAAAAAAAAAGCGAGTCATGGCAACACCCACACACATGTGGGCAACAACGTGCATTATATATTACGCGTTTTCTCCTCTTTCTTTAAACTTAGGTCCACCTTAAGAGGTTAAACGTGACCAAATTAGGCATTTGGTTATGCTGAGTGCGACACGTTTCTGGACAAGGTGATGCATGTCGGATTTGAAAATGATATATATGAAAATGACACACGAAATGCCACATGACTGACGCAAACTCACAACTGCTTAATTTTTTCCCCCTAAATACTCTGGCGCATCCATAGAAACGTATTTTAAATAATACGTAAAATTAGCAACTCGATACAGTTGAATAAATGTTTATTCCTCCTCCTGAGTATAACCACCGACTGTCAAAAAATTGTATTTATTTTAGAAAAGGTACGGGAAGGACACGATCACACAGACGATTGCGGGTGTAAAATACGAGCCCGGTAATGTATGGGCGATAGCGCACGGGTCGTGTGCAGTGTAAATGTTTTTTGTTTGCTTCTTCTTTCTGTAAGGACACAGCACAATTTTACAAGGGTGTGGAATTTGCACGCGTATGCACAGGTCTTGTCGCTTCTTACCCGTTTCGCGTACTAAACTTTTATCCTTTAAATAATCGCCACGCCACCTTCAAAAACACCCTCGACGTTCCCGAAACGGTAGACGACTGCACTCAACAATAAGAAAAGTGCAGTGTGTGGAAGCAATGTTTATAACACGTTCCACACTCAAGCGGTGACCACAGCGAAGATGTTTCGTGGAATTAAACCAGTGCATTAACCCGCAACGGCCGCTGATTATTGCGTTTCTAGAGGAAACGAGCACGCAGAGGTTACTATGTCATTGCTTACTGCCAAACGAGCACACATATCGGTTGTTTTGTCGTGTGCAGCACGCGTCTTGCGCCGCACGCAACGTTCTTGACACTAGGAGCGGTTCGTCCCGCCGCCGCCAGGGGCCGACTGTGTTCGCGCTCGGGGCGAATAGGCCAGGACACGTCACTCCGTGTGATCCTGTTGACTTAAGTCGCGTGATGTGGGGACGATGCATGCGTCCCCTTGGCTGGCCAAAGCTTGGAAACTTACTATTCTTAAGCAAACGTCATCCGCCAGGGCGACCTTTGGGCATTTCTGTGAAGCGCCAAAACACGCAACACGGATTTTAGGCAGGCAACTTGGTACATAACTGAGTTGCAAGCAGCGGAGGAACAGGACGATAGGAGTATCACACAAACACGGCGCTGTGTTTGTGTGATCCTCCTCATTGTTGCGTCATTGCTGCGTCGTTGTTCGAAAGCCTGTGACAGTGTTCGATCGCCGGTAGAGGTGTCCGATAACCAACGTACTCCTAGAACGACTACTATCGCTGTTACTCTACCAGTGTAAAGACATTGAATTTTTTCTGTGTATGTGTGGCCTTATAAAGATATTCAATAGATTGGTTGCGCCTGTATTCTTCTCCTGAACGAGGACGAATAGCTCTGAAATGTCCTATTCTATCGAATTCTATTAGCTTGGGATGCACCTGAAAAGAACAAATGTAGTCCTGCGCAGTGGCAGGTAAAGCATTGTGAAAGCTCGATAAGAAAGCCCGACTGTCGCGGCAGATGTCTTCAATGCGAGATTTTAATTTGTGGATAAAATACATGAATGAATGAATGAATGAATGAACGAATGAATCAATGAATGAATGAATGAATTTATTCATTCACGAGAGGTCAAACGCCTCATGTTGGGGAAAGGGAGAGGGGAAAAGGGGAAAAATGTTTGCAGGGGGCATGGGTTCGTTTGACACATCCGCCCCTCACACGGACCACTTAGTGAAGGACATCCGGGGTAAAGTAACTTTCCGAGAGAATCGACTGATGGCTTGGTGGTGTCTTTATGTCCACCCCGCACTCGGACCACTTCAAGTCCAGTGAACAAGGTTGGCATCTTTCGCGAAAAACCGGAAGGACATGTACGTTTCTATTTGGTTTTGCTGTTGCCTAACCCATTTTTCATCTGTGCAAACATAGTGTGGTTTGTGTCTCCACCTTTCATCATCCAGCTTGTTGCATTCCCATATAAGGTGCTCAACGCTAGGTCTGCTGTTGTGACATAGCGTGCATGGACGGAAAGGTGGTGGCATGGGTATGGCGCCGTCCGGTCTTTGCCAAATCGTAGCACCCATTTCCACCTCTCTCTTATGTGTCGCGTGATGGCACAGCCAGTCCGCGCTTTGCACACTAGGATTTGTAGGCCCCGTGGAATGTTCAAAGGAATGGGTTGTTCGGGTCGTGGCGTACTTTCCTTCAGCATTCGTTGCCTAATTTTATGTCGAGCTCTCCTCGCAATGACATCTTCGTTGACATACAGAGGAGGAAACGGGTCACTCAAAGGACATGTACTCTGGAGGGAGGGGTTGGCTGCAAACGCCACGTCACGAGCGTCCTCGTTGCCTGGGTTGTTCTGGTGCCCAGGGGTCCATTCCACGAAGATGGGGTGTTTTGAAGGTCGATCAGTCGTTTCACTGTATTGTGAATGGTGCGGGTCAGGCTGCTTGCTTGGTTGGGGTTTTGGAGGCCTTGTATTTCGGACGCATTTTTCGCATATTTATTGATGCGTTTCGGTTTGTGCTTAGCTTGAATTTTCCCAATGTCACTACAGAGCAAAGTGAGAGCTAGGAGGATAGCCTGCAGTTCTGCTGTGATAGAGTCCAGTTCAGCTGCAGTGGAGACAGTGACTACTTCTGAAAATGATGGATCACAATCATGGAAGACACTTCCTACTATGGCTGCTTCTCTTATAGATGCTTCTGTGTAAATTGCATACGTTCCTGACTTTGTGTAGCATTGTAGCCTGGAGAGCGTGGCTCTTAGATGTCTGTATCTGCGCTGTTCCTTGCGGGACCGAGATTTATGCGTGCCGGATTGGGTCCGAAGCCAAGTTGAAGGTAGTGTTTTGGCCGGATGGGTACGGATCGGTTCTGTACTGATGTTGCGGGTCTCATAGTAATGGTTTAGAAGTCTATCCTGGATTTTCACTGTCCTACGGTCTTCATGGATGCCGTTGGCGTATTCTATTAGAGATTTGACTCTTGGAAGCTCGGCGTAGGTGATAAGTCGGGGTGTGTCTTAGGAGGCCGGTAATGCATCTGAGTAGCTTGTGGTACAAGATTATGATTTGCTTCAGTTGAGTACGAGTCAAATTGAAACGGATGCTTCCGTATGGGATCCATGATGTAAGGACAGCACGACCTGCAAGCCGAATGAATTTCGTGCTGGCCCCTCCAAATTTGTTGCAGATTCGTTTCAGAAGGTGTATTGTGGAGTCCAAGTTTTTCTGTAGTTCTTGAGTCCAGGTAGTGCCAATGCCTTTCCTTTTGACTGGAATGCCAAGAAGTTGGATCCAGCCATCCTGCCGTTCACAGAGTTCCGAATCACCGATAAAACGGTGGAATTTGCCACGTTCAGAGGCACTGCCTCTTATTTTTAGTACCGTAGACTTGGTGGGGTATATCTGCATGCCAGTTGATGTTAGGAAGTCTTCAGGGATGAGGAGAGCAGCCTGAAGTTCTGTTCATAATAATTCAGTGCTGGCGTAGTCATTTTTTTCAGCCCACAAGGTGATGTCATTTAGCGTACATAGTCATGTGGACGCCGCTGCCTTCATGAATTGCTATGGCGAGCTTACGCATGACAATATTAAACAATAGCGGTGGAATGATGGAGCTTTGGGGTATGCCTGTATCGTTACCAAATGGGATTTCCGAGAAAAGTTGCAATGTAGTTGTACTTCCACCACCGTGGATGGTGGGTGTCCATCTCTTCGAGAATGGCGGCGTGTGTGACTGTGTCAATGCTTTTTAGGTCAACTTCAACAGGATATGAGGTATGCCGGGTGGTCAGCCTCTTCTCGTGGCGTTGAGGACTCGCCAGCGAAGCCATAGACTGTCATGTGTACCCATATTAAAGCGAATCCCGGTTTGGGCAGGGTTAAAGTGTTGTAATGTCTTCTCTAAATAATGGGTGAGTCGGTTAGTGGCTATCCGTTCGAGCAACTTGGCAAATGTGGAAGTTAACATTATGGGGCGTAGGTTTTTAAAGGGACACTGAAGTGAATTTGTCAAGCTCCCGTTTTTGCTTGCACTGCGTAGACTGGCTCAAATTAGCACACTTTTCATCGTTTATTCGGTTGACAAATCGGTAATTATTTTACAAAGCGCGAAAGAAGAAAAACTACCATGCGCGGTTTGCGGCGGCCGCACCAACTAAAGCTGTGACGTTAGGAGGAGCGGGCACCGTGATTGGACGATGCCCAAGGTGAGCAACCAAACAAGTTTCGGTTTCGGTTTCGGTTCTGTAAAACACAACCGTTGGCGTTGTTGGATGGGCATTCTCAATAACTCAGTAATCATCGTACCGCGCTTCTGCCATGTTGTCAGCTGTAAAAATGCATAAAGATAAGCCTCCTAGGACGGATGGAATCGTAGCATTCACTAGCCGAAACCTAGGCAGGCATGAACGACCCTCCGCGTACCCGCAGACGCCCAAATGTCATGCGCTTTTCCCCCATATTTGGAGCTTGCCTCCCTCATGCCTGTCGTAAAAGCGTGTTCGCAACAGGCCAAGGTCTCTGTTCATTCTGGCCTGTGCCCACTGCCTGCAAGCAGTCGGTGCTTATGGCAACAGCACGCCAACGAGAACTCGCTAGCGCGCCAGGCCAGCCTGCGCGCGTTTGTGAACTAGTTCGTGGAGCCATGAACGTTGCGGCCCAAAAAAAGGTGAACACAATATAGAAAACATCGGCGGAAGAACGAAAAAAGTTAACTACAAAAAAAAAAGCACGTACCCGCGGGATTCGAACTCGTGACTTGCAAAATACTTGCGGTGGCACATACCTAGCACCCAGACCGCTCGGCCACGGAGCGGGCTTCACTGCATTTGTAATATAGGGTATATATTGTACAACCAGTTTACACTTTTCTTTAGTTTTGGCCTTTCAAGCAGCTTAAGTGACTATTTGTTGTATTGCGCTCGTGCAGTAAGCGTCGCCCGAGTTTCCACAATAGCTCACGTCTAGCCGATTGCATTTCGTAGACGGAAAAGCGTTCGCAAGATGCGTAGTCGTGCTGCTGACCGCTGTGCTTGTTCGCCCAGCGCTAAAAAGTGCTTCCCGCACCCTAGTTTTACGCTGTACAGTAAAAATATCAGTTGATTTTATTTCCTTCGTACCTATATTGACTTCGCTGACTCTTCTCCCGCCTTCAAGAGGCCTTATATTTTCCTACTGGCATACCAGTCAGCGAAGCGTCGCACTGTGCGCTTGTGTGAAGCGACCTTGACTGGAGCTTGATACAGTGTACAAACTAGCCAAGTAAAGAAAGGCAAATTCTACCATTCACCAAACGTGTTGTCCTGGCTTCGTTTCAAATGAGCGAAACGAATTGCGACGACCCGTCGGCTGCCGGCGGACGAAACGCTGGCCGACTGACTCTGTCTGAAGGCCGGGGAGCCCAGCAGTAGCGCAGCCAATTGCCAGCTTATCCCCTCCTGACGTCACACGAAAACGCCGCAGAAAATGGGCGAGCGTAAAGAGAGGAGGACAGCATTTTCGAATTAATTTTTCTACTAAATATCGCGTAAACGCACCCAGGGTGGTCAAAACATGGCCTGGGGAGGACTACAATTTGCGCAAGTAATCCCGCAATGTTTACATATCACTTCAGTGTCCCTTTAATGCGCTCTAAAGGCTTGTGTAATTTGGGCACTGGATATACCACAGAATGCTTGAGAAACGCAGGAAGGTTTCCAGATTACCATATATCATTGAGAAAGCTGAGAAGGTGGTCTTTACTTGCAACATTTATGTTACGAAGCATGCCCACGTTACTCCATCATTGCCTTGCGCTTTCACTTGTGAAAGTGCTGATTCCGCCATAGTGAAGAGGAATTAAGGTCCATCTTCATTGATGCGGCTTTCCTTGGATATCTACTGCGAAGCATTAGTCGGAAGTAATTTCGAAGGATTCGGGGAAGAATGTTTTCTCTGTGAGTTTTTTTTAATTCTTCGAGGGGAAAGACAGTTGCGAGGGCAATTTTGTGGAGGTTTGAAGAGGATTTCATCTTACCGTTCAGAGCGCAGAGCGTATTCCAGAGTTTACAGTTGGACGTATCCTTGTTAAAACTTTCACAATGGTCTATCCATCTTGTCTTGGCAAGTTCCTTCTCATACCTTTTGATTTCCTTATGTTTCAATCTAAGTTTTTTGAGGTCACGGTAGCTCTTGCCTCTGGTTTTGTAGCGGTGCAGGAGCTCGTGATGCGTTCTCCAAAGGTTCATGAGATGGCGGTCAGGTAGAGCGGTGTCTTCTTCCATAATGGTGGTTTCTGTGCTTCTGCTGTGAGTTGAAGTAATCCACGCGGCAAGGTCATCAATCGACGTGATCTATTGCCGCCGCCCGGAATGATTCCCAATTTGTGGTGTTAGATAATTTCGGTATGGGTTTCCGTAGGGGCTTGTCAACTGTGATCCATAACATGTTTTTTGTGTGAGTGTTTTGTTAGTGCCGCAGTTGTGTTCCCTTACATTTTCTGTTTTTTCTGTACCCCACTCCCCTCTACAATGCGTAAGCGCTTGAGGGTATGTGAAATAAATAAATAAATAAATAAATAAAGATGGGATAGTGATCGCTTCCCCACGTATATTCCGATACCATCCAATTGTACAGAGGCCAGTCATCAGTCCAAGTAAGGTAAAAGATGGTATATGAATGATTGGCATGGCGGCCCGTCTTGTGGATGTTTCTAGATAGTTTTGCAGAGAGAAGCCGTATGTTTTCATAGTTGCTTGGAGTGCGTTACCTCGTGGCGAGGTGGTTCGATACTCCAATTACGATGTCATGCATTAAAATTGCCACCGATGATTATGTAGTCAGCGCAATCCCTGTTCCGCCAGTCGAAGATCCAGTCACAGTTCCCATGGTCGACTTGCCAGTCTCGGGTCTCATGTAGACAGACGTGAGGAGGAGAGTGCGCGTCTTGCCCTTTTTAGACGGTTGTAGTATCTGGGTGGCAACAATCTCTTGTATCTCCGTGCTATAACACGAAGTATCCAGTTGACAGCTCGTGATATCATTTATTATACAAACTGCAGATTGTCCTTGGTGGCTGTCCCCAGGTTTGTGCGTAATTTTTAGAATGTATTACCCAGTGTATCTTGGGATGCTTTATGCAGCACATCTAGTTTCTTGAAGCAGAAGGGCTAGAGGCCGGCCTCCGAAGTTTTGTTGTTGGTTAAACGCGCCTTCAGGTCGGGTCCGTTAGTAGGTAGGCTGCGGCAGCTCCATTGGAGTATTCGGGGAGAGTTACGTCCCATGTTGGTCAGCTGGGATGATGTCTAATTGATGAGGTTGGCGACCTTGTCGGGGCTGAAGAGGGGAGCGACTGCGGCTACGTTGCTTTTCTTTGTTCTAGAGTGTGAGGGTGAGGAATTTTAGTTGGGCCAAGACGTAGGTACATGGCCGTTAGGTCGGTGACACTCGTTTGAATTGCATCAATTTTCGCAAGACATTTTTCAATTTGATCCAGACGATGAGTAGTGACGGCAAATTCGGGTTTCTACATTTGATGTCGGTTTCCTAAACGTGCGGACAAGGCTCGCACTTCCCTTTGAGCTTCTTTGGTAGCGTTATCTACCACCTGCGCCTTTGCTAGCATGAGGTCGTTTTGCGTCACCGGTTGTTCTGGTTGAGCTGACGCAGTTTAGCCTATCTTGGTCTCGGATTTCCGTTGGTATGTTTCTGGGGCGACGATTTGCCCATAATTGGCAGTTGTCGTAGTGTTTGCTGGTGTTAGGGCTGTCTTTGGGTGTTCAGGCTGACGTTGTGTAAGATGTTTTATCTCGGCCAATGCTTGGGCAATCGCCTTTTGTGCTTGGACTATTACACGCTGCAATTCGTTGAGTCGTCGTTTACAGTATGAAGGTTTGGTAGAGGTTCCCACGACGACATCTCACCATCTAGTGGTACCATTGTCAGGATTGCTTGCGTCCCGATGATATTCATCCCTGGTCCTTTCGCGTGTGTGGCTGTGTGAGCGGCCACGCGTCACATTAGAGTCACGTTTCTTGCCTTCTTTTTCAGGGCGGCTGAGGGGCTTCTTGTTTTTTAGCCTTGATGAGCACAACAGGCTGATCGCCTAATGGCCAGGCTCCTTGCAGACAGAATAGAAACTACCTTCCTCAGAGTCCGCGTTGTCAGCACGTCGTGCTTCTTGCGCCAGATTTGCAAACTCCTGGGGGTGGGGCAATGGCTGAGCATGTGTCCTGTCTGGTGGCACTTCAAATACACAAGAGTTCGAGGTTTGTATCCGTAGAGATTGATCAACTCGTAATGATACGTGACGACTCTGGGAAGCTTGGGTGTGGCGAATGAGACGACTGCTCTGTTGCCTTTTCCATTCTTGTGACATCCAGGATGGTGGTTCTTTCATTGTAGAGTTCATTCATAATGTGCGAGTCTGACTCTCCATCTTCGGCTGTGATCACGCCTTTGCTGGTATGTTGTGTGCTTCGCAGAAGTACCATTTCCGCTTCCACATGCAAAAAAACCATTTTCGCTTGGGACGGCCAGCTTCTTTACGCTGCAAAGTCGAGTGGCTTGCTCCTTGCTGTAAAGCGTAAACAGGACTGATTTGGCTTTGTCATTCTTTGTAAGAGTAGCCATGCCGATATTGCTAGGGTTACTTGCAGTACGGGTGAGAAAATCCGACAGTTTGCCCAGGGATTTTCGCCACGGGAAAGCCGGTGAGCGTATGCATTAAAACATAATAACTAGAAGTCTTGCCCGGTCCTCGATGGCTGTGGGGTCTTCGTTAGGTGTTCGTTTAATCTCTCTGAGCTCTCGACAGCTGTGCCGGACGCTCCAAAGGTGGTTAGGATTAACGCCGTCTTCGCCTTCATACGGTTCCAGCGGTCTCTTTTTCTTCGGTTCGGTGAGGTCGCCGGAAGTTTCAGACTCGTGCACGTTGGTTGAGACTCGTGCACTTCAGCGGGTTCAGTACGCTGCGCTGGCGCTGTGGAGTCCATGTTCTGAAACGCCCACCGTAGGGCTGGAATCGCTGTAGTATTTGCCGTGCGTGTTCGATGAAACTAGGCCTAACGCGGCCTTGGTCCACATAGTTACTCAGAAATCGTTACAAAACACCGATCTCGCTCACTTATGTCGTTGAGGTGATACACTGGTCACTCAGGCACACGAAAAACACAAAACTGCTGTTGTACCAAGCGGAAAACCTCGGTGAAAAACATTAGCTGACGGAGGTGACGTGAAAGCAATAAATGCAGTGATTCAATGGGATTTGAACCCGAGTCTGCCGAGAGAAGCAACCAATTGCTCTACCTTCTGTTCTATCTCCGCACATCTTTTTCTTTATTGCATGGATGACTAGCCCAAGAGCTTTAAGCTCACACCCCCCCTACAATGAGCGTATGTACGCGGACACATATTTTCAAATTTAGGCAGACACAAGCACGCCTCAAGAAGATGCAACCGGCCGGATTGCAGCGATTGCGCCTCCTAGACACTATACACAAGCGCAAATTGTTAGTAAATAATTGGCTTTCTCGCCCAGGTTCCTTGGTATTTCGGTCAATCATGCGATGTTATCATGTGATGCTATCAGGTTACGCTGACTCAAGGCGAGGTACTGAGACGCACTAATGAAGCATGCCACACGGAGATTTGGAATTAGGCGTTGAAAAGTATTTATGGAGACTATGCAGATTGAAAAACGCACATGAAACTGACATAGAATAGAGTAATACATTCGTGTCGGAGGAATTAACTCTTTAATACGGAGGAGTCCAAGCTAAGTTCGATAATGAGAGTGAAAGTTGGTTCAGTATTTCAGGTTTGAAGTATGTCTGGCTGTGTTCACAGACGAAGGGAACCGAAGGCAGTTGAAGGCACGATGGAGGCATCAGCGTTGTCAGGTGGAGCAGCGAACGCAGAGAGCTGCGGCACGATGGTGAAACCTGGGGCTTTTGGGAAGGATGGAAGCGTGGTCTCTCGTCGTCCAGTCGACAGCCGCAGGACACCGCGATTCTGGCCGTATGGTGGACAGGCCATAGAACCAGTAGACTCGCCCAGGAACCGGGAGGGGGCTAGGCCATTCTACATTGAACGCCTTCCTCCTCTTTTCCTTCCTCGACATCCTGATGAGGACGGTGAGCCAGAGGTGCCTTCATTGTTTTGCAACCCGCATCCTCTGGGGATTGACCATACACTTTTCATTGTGTCTTCCATCGCATCCCGATACTCAGCCCTCAAAGAAAGTTGCTGGGGCAAAGCCTCACACTCCTTCAAAGTATCAATACAAAAAGAAAAAAAAAATCACTCTAGGCACCGTCTCTTCACAGTCCTTTCAATTTACAAAGTGAAATGTCCCGAGTCAGTGCCAATAAATATTCACAGGTTGATCTTCCAAATGAAGAAGGAATGCAAAAGAGTAAAGAAGTCTCAATTCATCAAGTTGTCATGAGGCAGGAAGTCGGAAGGTTTTTGCAAGTGATTTCCTCATGTACAGCCGGTAAAAGGCTTGTCTATAACACAGCTTTCGTACTGTCAGCCCCATCCTGCCCCGCCTGAGCGGGATTTGAATAAAACACTACTGCGGAATTCTGAAGTCTTAGCCCTTCGCTTTTGTCTCCGACATGTTTGGAATGAGTATGTTTCGGCAGTTTTCGGTTGTAGCTGGTTGAAGTCGAAATCGCTGTTATAGACAAAGCGTTTTACCGACTGTACTTCCAGCAGAGCTTGCAAGGAAGCTTCGGATGGTGCGGGCTCGTCCGTAACCAGTCACTCTTCTGGTAACAAAAATTTACTTGCGACACTTTTGGACATTAGTAAATATGCATAGATTAGGAGAGTTCTTCCGATTCATTGAAAGCAGTTCTTGACGTCCGGATACATGAGCACAAAAGCCTGCCTTTCAGCCCTGCCACAGTTCTAATTTTTTTCTTACTGCTTCACGCTGCGCCTTCAATCTGACACGCTCACTGTCCATCCACGTGCGGAGTTCGGCTCCTTCCAATCGTGATTGGATTCCGTCAGCAATAAGCCTTTCCCATTCTTCGATCCCCATATCAACAGTCTCAAACCTGCGCATTTTCCCCTTATCTTAGTCTGACCTCTCCGAGGTGTAAGGAACAATTCTGTCGCGGATGCCGCTTTGTGATGTTATCAGGTTACGACGACTAAGGCGAAGTACAGAGACGCACCTGTGAAAGAAAGCAACCCGGGATTGTGAAATTATGAGCGAAAAATATTTATGGTGGCGATTAAGATTGAAAAAGACAGAAAAAAATGGTCATAGAAGACATTTAAAACATTCCCACCGCAGAAATGTGATAACTCCTTAATACTGACGAGTATAAGTTAAGTCCGATAAAGAGAGTGAAAGGTGGTTAAGTCGTAAAGATTCGAAGTATGTCTGGGGTCGCAGACGCAGGGAATGGAAATCAGTTGAAGGCGCTACAGAGGAATCAGCATTGCCAGGTGAAGCAGCTGACGCAGAGAGCTGTGGCACCATGGTGAAACCAACGGCCGTTGTAGAAATCTAAACGTGGTGCCTGGTCGTCCGGTTGACAGCCGCATCACATGGTGTTCTGGCCGTCCGCTCGACAGGCCACAGAACCAGTAGAGTTGCCCGGGAACGGGCTGGGCGCTAGGCCATCCAACCCTGCATGTCTTCCTCATCTTCTCTTTCCTCGGTGTCCTGATGAGGACCTTCAACCAGAATCGCCTTCGCTGTGTTGCACACCGCATCTTCTAGGGATCGGCTGTGCACTTTGGATTTTGTCCTGCATCACATCCCAGAGCACGATAAGGTCATAAAACCGAGCGTTATTTCGCTGCTGGTAGCAGCGTAGAAGAAAAGTTGTTCCCCTTGGGGTTGTTCCTTTCTTAGTGGCAAACAGGAAGCTGGCTATTAGGCCAGGAATCGAGAGCTTTTAGTGGTAACTGGCCACTTCCTGAAACTATGAATTTAAACCAAAACGCTGTAGAAAAATGGCGACGCGTGCACCGGAGAGTGATCTCACATGAGTCGACAAGTGCCCAACAGCTGCGCTGAAGCGTGATTCTAGAAACGTTGGGGCGTGTGCCAGTCTGCTTGCTGGCGTAATTCGTGATGTAAGACAAAAAAACAAAACCAAAAGCAGATAGAGACCCATACACGATGCAGTAGATTAGAAGGCGGTTAAAGTAATTCGCCCGAGAAGTGAAAGAACCTCTAACGAAAACAGCGATGCAAACCCGATGTAGCAGCAAAGAAGTTAATAATCACCGCCAGACTTTCTCCTTCCAATTATGTAAGGAGAGCTAAACGCATCGAACATTTTTATTTTCGAAGCTATGCTAATACACTAAGGCTTTGTAGCGGCACAGAGTGATTAGTGTATGGTTACATTCACTGACACTGCCAAAAAGGCGAGAACCGCAATCCTTCAGGATAGCTAGAGCACCTGTCTAAGCTGTGTGACTTTAAATGGACACTGAAGTGAATTTGTCAAGCTCCTGGTTTTGCTTGCACTGCGTAGACTGGCTGAAATTACCACACTTTTCATCGTTAAATCTGGTTGATAAGTCGGTAATTATTTTGTGAAGTGGGAAAGAAGAAAAACTACCATGCACGGTCTGTGGCGGCCACACATGACGACAGGTGGAGATGCACCTTGATTGGACGATGTCCAAGGGTAGCATTCAAACAAGTTTCGGTTTCGGTTCTGTAAAACAACATGCTTGACATCCGACGGCATCGTCGGATGGGCATTCTCGATGTCTCAGTAATCGTCGTACCGCACTTCTGCCATGTTGGCTTCTGTAAAATGCGTAAGATAAGCCCAGGACGCCTTGGAATCGTAGGAACAACTAGCCGAGGCCTACGCAGTGGATGAACGCCCTCCGGCCCTCCGCGTCACCGCAGGCGCTCAAATGCCTTGCGCTTTTGCTCCACATTTGCAGCTTGCCTCAGTCATGCCTGCATCGTAAAAAGCGTATTCGCTCCGGGCCAAGGGTCTGTTGATTCCAGCCTGTGCCCACTACCCGCAAGCAGTCGGTGCTTATGGCAGTTATGGCAACAGCACGCCAACGGAACTCCCTAGCGCGTCAGTGTAAGCCTGCGTGCGTTCTGTGAACTACTTCGTGGAGCAGTGAACGTTCCGGCCCAAAAATGATGAACTGAGTATATAAAACATCGGCCGAAAAAAAAAGTCCACTTACAGAAACAGCAACCACAACAACAAAAAACAACGCACCTTCGGGGGTTCGAACTCGTGACTTGCAAAACAACATTCCTAGCGCTTCAGACCACTTGGCCACGGGCCAGCGCTGCCAATGTTATAAATATAAGGTAATGAATGTACAACCACTACACACTTTTATTTAGTTTTAGCATTTCAAGCGGCTTAGGTGACTATTTGTTGTGTAGCGCTCGTGCAGTAAAGTACCCCCAATTTCTACTATAACTCACGTCTAACAACTGCATTTCTAGAACTCAAAACGTTCGCAGATGTGTGGTCATGCTGCTTAGCGCTGTGCTTTTTCTCTGGGCCCAGTGCAAAAAAGTGCTTCGTGTTGTCTACTTTTACGCTGTTCGGTAACAGTATCAGTTTTTTTTATTTCCTTTAGTCGCCACCAGGGGGCTGACACGAGCAGCACAGCTCTGTTTCGGCTGCCGTTTATGTCACTTAATCAGCGAACCTCGATTTCATCCAGCCAAAATCTAATTAGTATCGGCTAGCGGAAGTCACGAGCTCTCTTTGGACACCAAATTATCCAGCTACTCCCAGAATTCATCTAGAGACTACCATCAGAAGATCCGAGGCTTCACCAACCGAGCTGGGCCTACTTTGTAGAGCTGGCTACGAGCCCCGGCGGCGCGAGCTCGAGCGCAGCTCGAGCTTGCGTTCCAGACAACCAGGTCCGTGCACGTGCTTCAAGCTCACCGCCTGTTTGCGCCGACATGGACATAGATCCGCTGAGCGGGCGCACGCGCCCACCTGACAATCCCTGGATCCCTGTGCTTCGCAAGAAGTACACTGCGTCGCAATCACCGAACAGGCAAGCTAACGCTACTGCGAAGACCACCACATCTCGAAACCCACCGCCTCGGCTACCGAAAGATCAATACACGATCGTGTACCGCCCGAGAACTGGACTGAACGTTTCAGCGTGGGCACCGAGAGCTATTTCTCACAGCATTGCCGCGGCGAGCCAAATTCCACAGCAAGACTTCTACGATAACGTAGTCGTCCAAGTACAAAGCCCCAACAACCTAATTGTTGCTTGCACCCCGGATCCTGAACAAGCCATCACGCTAAGCGCAATCCAGTCCCTCAGGCTTGGAGCAGCGGACTACGAAGTCCAACCGTACATGAAGCCACCACCGAACACAAGCAGGGGAGTCATCCACGGCCTTGATCCGGAAGTGAACACTGAGACGCTACAGGATATGCTGCAAGCCAACAAGCCTTTGCTCCTGCACGCACGCCTCATGGGTCGAACCACCTCGGCCCTACTGACTTTTCAAGGTCCACACGTCCCATTTTACGTTAAAGTGGGAAGCCTTCTGTACCGATGCCGCCCATTCCGACGTTCTGTGCAAGTGTGTCGCTTGTGCGGAGAACTCGGCCACCGACAAGACGTGTGCCCAAACCCGGACCGACCAAAGTGCATTGACTGTGGACTAAACAACCCAGCCAGTGACCATCAGTGTGCACCAACATGCAAACTGTGTAATCTGGCCCACTCCACCGCTGGGAAGGACTGCCCTAAGAGGTTAATCCCAACGATCCCAAAAGCTTCGACGGCCCGTCACACCGCTGCTCAAGGAACAACAGCGCAGAAGGTAAGCTGGTCAGCTATAGTTTCTAATGCTCCCGCTGCTCCAGAGTTTCCCCCTCTCCCAGTCATAACGCCTGACACACAACCACCACACACACAACCGGCATCCGAACTCACACAACTACTCAAGGAGATTAAACAACAAAACGCCGACTTGCAAAAGAGGATAGAGGCGTTGGAAACCTCCATACAGCGCCAACCTAGCCCACCACCCGTCCCAGAGCCAGCCCAGACATTCATGGAAGAAAAGGTGCTGCCAAAAGTTGTGAGCCTCATAACAGAGTCCACCCAGGTCCTCAACAAGCTAATCTCTGAAACTACTGAAAATATGCTCGGTCTCATCAACCAAATCGCGTCGCGGCTGTCAGCATTAGAAAACCGGTCAGCTCAAGAAATATTACTCCCGTCGCTAGAATCTCGGATTACCCAGTTGGAGACCACCATTGAAAAAGCCCACAAAAAGCCACGCCAAGATGGCTCCCAGCAGTCTCCGATGATGCAGTACGCTAGCGACTCTCCACCGTCATCATAATTTACTCCTGATGAATGGCGGGGAAATTAAATGAAATAAAAATCTACCAATGGAACTGCCGGTCATTCCGAAGTAAAAAAGCCCAATTAGAAAACTACATCCAGGCATCGCCTCCAGAAATTCTCGTTCTTCAGGAAACGGATACGCCACAACCTACCTTGCGTGGGTATGAAACGTACTCGAGTGATCGCAGTCACAGAACGGCGGTGTTAGTTAATAAAGATTTGACGGCCCAAGAGCATTTAATCGCCTCACCCATCGCTCATACCTTCATAGAAATCATTCCAGCCTGGCCAGCGGCGTCTATTCATCCTTAACATATACAGCCCACCGAACCAACCCCTTCGGAGATCAACCCCTTCTGGCGGAGGCAATCAAAAAGGCAGGCCCAAACCCCTTAGTATTCCTTGGGGATTTCAACGCACCTCATCACTCCTGGGCTACCCACAGGCAAATACAATACAAATACAAATACTTATCAAATACAGTGCACTTTTACTAGTGCATAGGTGGAATTACTGATAACTTTCCCTTGCCGTGCTCTGTTTTCGAGACCTCACGATTCCACGAATTGGCTGCTAAAATAACTTCCTAGTACCAAAAATAACATGCTTATGGACCAAAGAATGCAAAGTACAGGAGTTACGCTTGGAATACTACCAATCAACATAAAACTCGCTAGAAATGTTACTCAGCCATAAAAACTTACTTTCACAGCAATGCATAAGGTCCCTTGCATAATGTCACCTTGTAAATATTATGACTTTGACGTTGCAGCTTCATCATTACTCGCTTTTAAAATGCATATTTTGATGAGAAAGTAACTGCCTCCACAGATTTACGTAGGGGTTTGTATGAATGTTGTGAATATAGGATTATACATGTATCCCATTGTCTGTATGTATTTATGTATGTGTATATGATTACGCGTACATGTCGATGTTGTATACGTTTATGTGTGTATTTTAGCTATACTGCCTTACAGCAATTTGCTTGCTTTTTATTATTTAAAACTGTATAGGCACTTCTTATACTCTTGATTTCTTTGCATGAATCCCACTAGCCTGGCGGCTAGGGATTCAGATGTCTGCATTATCCTTATGTATGTCTGAACGCTCTAAATAAACCATCTTCTTCTTCTTCTTCAAAAAAAACTAGGAGAAGGGAACGGCGTTGCTGCAAGCAACACAAAATTTCCAGCTTGTGCTTTGCAACGACCTTACCTATCCTACGAGACTGGGAACAAGTGTGTCAAGGGACACCATTCCAGATCTTACATTTGTACGACATGTCACCCAATTTGATTGGCAACGGCTACCGGACAATCTTGGGAGCGACCACTATATCGTCACCCTGACACTGGCTCACGGCACCCTACGCCGCGGCCTAGGACAAGCCAAGCTCACAGACTGGCCCGCGGTTCGGCAAGATTTGACTGATCTACCACCTGTAGAACAAAATCTTCAACTTTGGACAGCAAAGCTAGAGGAAGTGATACAACGCCACACCAAAACTGTGACTTTGACTACTCAAACACCGGTTATTGACACTCACCTCGACCATCTATGGGCTGCACGCAGAGGACTAATCAAACGCTGGAAAACCAGAAAAACCAACCGAAAACTAAAACTAAAAATAGCTCGAATTACCAAAGAGGCAGCAGAGTATGCCCTAACACTGCAAAAGCAAAATTGGAGAACATTTTGTAGTGAATTAAGTGGCACGTTGAGCACTAAAAGAACGTGGAAAATACTACGACATCTACTGGGCTCAAAACCATCCAAGACCACGACGCAACAGCAGATCCAACGCCTGGTGCATAACCACCCAAACCCACCGGACCAATTATTGCGAACTATACAAAACAAACTATTCGGCACAGAACAGCGGCAACAAAATCACCCTCCGTACCAAGGCGAACCGAACGCATGCATGGACGCCCCTTTTACAATGCAAGAGCTACAGGGGGCACTTGCGCGTCTGACCCGTAACACCACGCCAGGCAAGGACAGAATTACCAATAAACTTCTACGAAACCTGAACGAAGACACGCAGGAGTCCATCCTGGCACTTTTCAACATCAACAAACATTGGCTAGCCGGCACCCTACCACCACAGTGGAGGCACGCCGACATAACGCTAATTCCGAAACCTCACAAACGAATCAGCATTGAAAACCTTCGACCAATCTCGCTTACATCATGCCTTGGAAAGCTCTTCGAACACCTGGTGAACCGTAGACTGACAGAACATCTTGACGATAATAACCTCTACCCTCACACAATGTTCGGATTCCGCGCCCATCTGTCTACCCAGGACGTATTGCTGCAGCTGAAAGAACAAATTATAGACAACCTCAGCAAAACCACCCCCAGTACCATCCTGGCTTTAGACGTTCAAGGCGTCTTCGACAACGTCACCCACGAAGCGATCCTCCAAGGTCTCCGAGAAACCAACTGCGGAGAAGCGACGTACAACTTTGTACGAGCGTTCTTGGCAGGCCGCACCGCTAAAATTCGACTCGGTCCAATACAAACGGGCACATTCTCAACACCGTCGAAAGGCACGTCTCAAGGCTCCGTTATTTCTCCCTTACTATTTATTATTGCCCTGCTTCAACTGCCTTCCCAGCTTTCAGAGATCCCCGAACTACATCACGCCTTTTACGCCGATGATCTTACAATCTGGCGAACACGGGATCAGCTGGAGAAACAGCAGGACAGGCTTCAACAGGCCATAGACTGCGTGACGGAGTACCTGGAAAGACGGGGCCTTGCGTGCGCCCCTACCAAGTCAGCTTTACTGGTCCTTCGGGCACGCACACGAGGTAGACCACCCAACCCAACGCCCGACCCAACCGTCAGCATCGCGTCCAGCCCGGTACCTCAAGTCACATCACTTCGCATTTTGGGAGTGCCATTTCATGCAGACGGCTCCGGTACCGACTTACTACCACATCTTAACACCACGGTCATGGAGTTGATGCACTTAATCCGACGGATCTGCACCCAGCAGAGCGGTCTTAAAGAACAGGACACCTGCTGCATCGTCCAGGCACTACTGACCAGCCGCATCGCCTACGGCACCCCATACGTCCAACTGCGCCCCAAGGAAGACTCTAAAATAGATGCCCTAATTCGGAAATCGTATAAGCTGGCCCTGGGACTTCCAGCCTTTACACCTACAGACAACCTACTCAAGCTTGGACTCCATAACACCTTGAGCGAAATTCTGGAAGCGCAACGAGCAAGCCAACTAAATCGACTAGCTCTGACTCCAACGGGCCGGGTGGTTCTGGACAAACTGGGCTACCCCATCCCTGCACCATCTAACGCGCCTACCCGGATCCCATTAAACATACGAACCAACATCAAAGTAACCCCCATTCCAAGACACATGCACCCGGAATACAACAAAGGGAGAAGACAGGCGAGAATAAGATACTTAATCAATAAATTCACCGAAAACCCGGATGTATATTATACAGACGTCGCAAGAAATCCCCACCGCCAGGCCCACGTTGCAGTGGTCGTGGGTTCCGAAGGGACATCAATCTCAGCTGCAACAGTCCGAACAACCGACACCGATGTCGCAGAAGAGACAGCCATCGCCCTAGCGGCCACCTCCAGCAAAAAGCAAATTATTACAGTCATTACTGACTCTCAACAGGCGTGCCGGCATTACCTATCAGGACGAATATCTCTGCATGCGCTCACACTACTAAAACACGCCAAAACTCTCCCGACCATTCACATTGTTTGGACGCCTGGTCATGCCTCCCTCCCGGGGAATGAGGCGGCTCACGCCGCTGCCCGCGACATTTTACACCGGGCATTCCCAAGGGAGGCCGACGACACACCTCCAATCGCCTCGCCCAGCCAGTCAGTCCCAAAAACATACACGGACATCTTATATCATTATCGCCGGGAGCGCTTCCTTTACCCTCCTCCTCACCCATCACTCAATACACAAGACTCTCGAATCTGGCGCAGAATCCAAACACAGACTTACTACAACATGGCAATTTTGCATCATATTTCACCAACTGCTTTTTCCCTACAACTGCACAACATGCAATACACCAAACACCACCTATCACCTCGTATGGGAGTGCGCCAAACATCCCAACCCAATTCCATCACCTACATTGGAGCAGTGGGAGCACAGGCTGACCAGCTTCCAGCTCGAGGATCAGGAGTACCTGATCTCCCGGGCGAGGGCTGCTGGGGAGCCCGAAGGCGGCCTGGACTGAGGCCACCACCCACTCTCCTTTCCCCCTCCCCTTTCACTTAGAGAAATAAATGTTATTCCTCCTCCTTAGTACCTATATTGACTTAGCTGACTCTACTCCCGCCTTCAAGTGTCCTTATATTTTCCTACTAGCATACAAGTCAGCGAAGCGTCGCATCTGCGCGTCTGCAGCGCTTGTGTGGAGCGACCTTGACTTGTAGCTAGATACAGTGTGCAAGCTAACAAAGTAAAGAAAGGCACATTCTTGCATTCACAAACGTGTCGTGGCTTCGTTTCAACTTAGTGAACGAATTGCGATGACCAGTCGGTGGCCGGCGGACTAAGCGTGGGACTGACTGACTCTGCCGGAAGGTCGGCGTGCAGTGTCACCTCCTCCTGACGGCGCAGGAAAATTGGGCGAGGATGCACAAAGGATGACAGCATTTTCGAATTGACTTTTCTACTAAATAAATTCGCGTAAACGTGCTCAGTATGGTGAAAACGTGGCCTATGGCCCCCGGACTACATTTTGCGCTAGTAATTCCGCATTGTTTTCAAATCACTTCAGTGTCCCTTTATGGGTGTTCGAAATCAGATGGGAAAGACACGCGCGCGTAAGACACCAGTGAGATGGAGGCTCACGGGGGCGTGTTGCGATATATCACACCAGCAAGCAATAACGATGAGTTATTTAAAGTGCTAATAGCACGAACGCTGAGAAGAGCAGTACTACGGTATATTTCCGTCACCTAGATTACCTCGCAACCGGTGGCATAAAAGCCTTCCTTTACTCGCCTTGCGTTGCTAATCGTCCAGTCTTCAAACGTAAAGTAATTCACTACGTCTGATTGCACAACTTTTCCCAGAAGCAGGTGCTCCGCTGATATTGTCGCAGGTAATATCACAGGTCCGATCCAGGGTTTTTAGACGACACTGTTTTGTCCTTGCCATTACCAATCATGCCGAAGTGCGACCTTAGAGAAGAGACGAATTGGCGCATTCGGCGTAAGGTGGTGGCTTTTTTGGAAAATAACACCAATGAGAACATGTATTTATTGATATTGGTGATGTCCTAAACAAAGTAAAAGCGATTAACTTAGTAAAATCGGTTAATTGGTAACTACGTACGGGCTTCTGATGCCTGCTATCACTGTCAGTGGTCAAGCCACCTAGGCGAGTGCACTGTTAGGCCATTGACCGCCTTGATATTTGGTGACCCCTAATTGAGCCTAACGATTTTACTAGCGATGCTGCGTATGCAGCTGTAACCAAGCTGCGTTTCTGGTTGAAAACGTTAGACTTCAAAGCATATCTATAAACGCAACGTCATGCCGTCCAATACCTAAGTGGAAATGACAATAAAATTACAATGCTTTAATCCGTCGTGAGCTTATGACACCTGCTGTCATCGTCAAGGTCCAGTACACCTAAAGGGGAACGTTGATTGGCCGTTGCAGCCAACGGGTTACTTGATGACAGGTTCCAGGCTTGACGTAGTCAACGCCAATTTCGACAACGTGCTTCAGGCGTCGCAGGGTAATGGGAATTGGAAATTAGGTATTTCTCTCTGTACATAACGAGAAAATATCTTTGTTTGTTTGCAATCCTTCATGTGTCCCATTCACCGCTCAAGACAACAATCGATAAAAAACGTTTTCCGGAATCGAGATTCAAAACTGGGTGTCTCGGGTTTGAAGACAGGCATTGCACCGATTGCATTACCCTTGGTGCTCGAATGGGACGCAACGTTGCTTAGCCTCTCTCGTATTTAACAACCATACATAGCAACCTTAAGAACTAGGATGATGCGATTGCGCGCACTCCTGTCATGTGAACTGATCGGCAAAGAACAGGAGCTAGTGCGTATAATAAGTACGGGTTTTGCTGCCGTTTGAAGGAATTCGAGCAGATCGGAGTGGTTACGTTGCAGAGAGGGGCGTAGTCTCTCGGCGCGTACCTGCGCATGCTATGCGATCACCCATTATTTAGCGCTACCAGCCGCGTTGCCTTTATGGCAGTGGTGCCACGACCACGTCTACTTAATAATAAAGAACGAAGACGGAGAAATACCGAGCGACAGCGAGCATGTCGTCGACAAAGAATTCTGAATGAGGGACAAACTGTCGCAGGTTCTACCAACACCTACATAACGAGAGTAAAAGAAGGGCAGCGTGTTAGAGGAGCAAGACAGAGACGTTACTGCGAGAGCGGCAATGCACACCAAAAAACGGCAATACAGGTGCGTTCACTTGAAACACGTTATCTCGATAAGGACGAAGCCCGAGTCGTCCAGTTGGGAAATAACGATTGTCACCGTAGACGAACAGCTCAGCTGGACAGTGAAAAAATCCAGGCTTTTTGCGTCCTTGTCACAGAATATCACTGTGCACATCGTGCCAAGGAGCGACATTACAAACACCATCCAGAGCAGCCTCGCGAAAAATTCTTTCGAGACAGATCTTTCGCAAGCAACATTTGATAACTTGTGTAACGTTCGCGAAAGATTGTGGTTGTTTTTCGGCGACACAAAATGACTCTCCAATGACCTTACATAAAACAGGTTGCGGCGATTGAGGAGCAAATAGAAGAAATTCAGTACCATCAAGAGAAGACACTGTATTTAATATTGCCGCGTGGATATCGGCTAAGCCGGGCAGTAACGTATTCTAGGTGTGTATCGTCGCTGTGCTTTGAACAAGCACCCAGCTGGGTATAGTTGTAGTACTTCTTGGCCAACCAAGAAACGCATTTGTTCTCCGTCGTTCACAGAAACGACGAAATAAACTTGATTGCTCCGTGCTTGCGTGCCTGAGATGGTCCGCCATATTTGCAGGGTCCCCACCTGCTGCATCGCCTCTTCATTGAAGCGTCAAGACCGATAAATAGTTGCATCATAGAATGGCCGACCGGGCCAGCTTCTATCGGAACGCAACAATGTAATTGAAATGTCGTATTTGCTAATTTCTGATGTCTCTCCCCATTTTATTCAAGTGTATTTGATCTCTGCGAGCTTCTCTCATACGCTTTAACATTACTTCCTGCAGTGACTCCCCCATCTTCTCATGTTACTCCAAGCTAAAGCTAAACTAAGGCATTCTAACCGCGGTTTCAAGTTTCCACGATTCCGCGTCGATGTTTCTCGCTGTGAGGACGTACACTGTAGCATATGACGACTAACAGCATGCAATTACTAGCGAATGCTTCTGGCCATTTACACAACACCAAAATGAAAATTCATGTCATTTTCTAACATCTTAGCATCAGAAATATACGCCGAATTTTCACCAGCTGAACAAAGCACACCGCAAGTGATTATTACGGATACTTAGGCACAGATCAGCTGTTCAGTTCGAGCACCTCACTCAATTAATGGGAACCACCGAAAGCACGCTTTGTGTTCTATCCTTTTGTTTTCAAAAATGTGGTGGTGCTTATCCTGTGTACTTTTGTCTAGCTGTGCGTTCACCTCTACCGGGCGGCCTCAACGGAAGGAGGCCGGGTGCACACTAGTCAGTACAACTTCGGCTCGTTGGTTTCTCTCGGACAACGCACACGCGGGTATTAATGCTCCCCGATGTGATGAGGCGGATTCGGTCGGTCGTCAAGATGGCAGCGGTCAGGAAGCAAAGGATGCCGTCTCTTCGTGCGTCGGCAAAGCGCGCGGCGTAGCTTTCGAGGATTTAAGAAGGTGGTGTATGTGCTGTTCGTTTATTGTGCCCCCCGGAGTTATGTTTTGGGAGAAGGGTTATTTGCCTCGGGAATGCCCGTCAGTGCTTGGAGGAGCGCATCCCGCCAGTCTGGCGGCGGCCAGCGGCGTCTCTCAGTCGGGGAAATGATTAGCGAGCGACTCTCTCATTGTGACCGCGTGAGTCATGACAAAAGTGGGGAGGGGAAGTGAGGACGTTACAGGAAGTAAGCCGCAGCGAGACGGCTCTCAGTTTTGGGCTTTTGAGCTTTGTGCAGGCGCCGCCCCCTATTATGTTGACCACTCAGCGCGGTCAGTGACTTTTGGTTGCGGATGTTTTGTTTGCGCTTCTTGGTTGCAATAACATGTGAGTGGGAAACATAACACGAGTTCCATGAAAGACAGTGTTGGTCACGTGACCATGCCTGCGGATGAGTTTAGGATTGTTTTTTTTTTCTTGTGGCCAATCAGTGGCCAAATGTGAATCACATTGAAAAGGGGTTTCGCTCTTTCTTGACCGCCAACTTTGGAGGCATGGTTTTTGGGTCAAAACCAGCAGGTCGGGCTTTGTTCGGGTGGCCGGTCTAGAGGGATCTAGTTCAGCATAGATCTCGTCCGAAGCAGATGGTGCGGACAGTGCGGCAAACCGTGATTCTGTCCGGATGTAAAATATTTTCAGTCATGTAAATACTGTATATAAACGTAATATCCAACAAGAAAAGACCCCCATCTGCTTCAACCATCGGTCGTCGGTCATCGCAACCAATCGAGATCGTCCTCTCGGCTCGATATTGCCAAATGACCTAAATATTTCGTCTTCATCACTTATTAAGAAGCACAGAAGCGAAATCTAACTACTACTGGCAAACTTCTGTCATAACAGAACTGGGATGACATGAAGAAGGCGTACTATTCCCTGGCCATGAATTGCCACATGAGGCGTATTTCAGCGTAGAGGTCATGAACTACGGTATTCTTTTCGTGGCACGACTAACTCTAAAAGCTCTGCAGTGATTCATATCATATTCACGAGGAGAGAATCGCAGATAATATGATAGCAGAAAACTGACAAAACAGCGTGTGCTTTATTTTGGAAAAGCCAGGAACGAAAGATACAGCGGCTGTGGGGGACCAACCTGAAAAAAAGGTATCACCCCTGGGAAGTCTGAATACGTGAGATTTCTATAGAATTTTGGCACATGGTTATGTACGTTTATAAGGACCACAAAGCAAAAACCGCAATTCCTAATGGTCTACACATATGTCGTAAACTGTGCAAAGGTAACTAAAATAAACCAAACATACAAAGATCAAGCATGCTGTTGCGTCTATGACCATGGTCTTCATGCTCAAACTAAAAACGTTCCGGACATAGGCCTTTACCAAAAAGCGCAGTGCAATCCGTCTAAAGATATACGTGCCCAGTTCTTTGAGTCAAGAAAGGGAGGCTGCTCGAGAAGCGTACTCATCTTTATCACACATGACTCGTACCCATAGCGACGGGCGGGGGCTTGGAATGCCGACGGCACAGCTCGCTTCTCGGGCTTGTTTACTCGCACGTTTCATTTTGAGACATCATGTACTTGATACCTTTATCCCAAAAAAGTGAAGAATATTAGAAGTGTGCCTCCTAAAGGTTTTGCATATCTTTTTCATCAAAACACGTTGTACAATTTCTCGTACTTTTTTATATATTGAGCAGCTGGAACGGTAAATTATACAACAATTGTAGCCGAACTGAAAACAATACCACCCCACACAATGCCATTACGGTGACAGCGTGCTTTTAGTGTTCTTTTCGTGCAGCCGGATATTGGAACAACATAAAAAACGGGGGTACAGTTAGCGTACAGAATAGTCTTCTTAAGGGTTGTAAAATGTGTTGGGCAACTTTCAAATTATTAGCCTCGCCTTTTGACTAAGAACGTATACCCTCCTTTAGTTACTATTAGTAAACTATAGTGGTATCGTAGTGAAAGAAATCGACTATACGTGTAGTCCATAGGGTGGATTAAGTATTGATTGTGATCACTTGTGTAGGTCCCAGTTATTGCAAGTCTGTGCTAAGAAATGTACGAAGGATATGGAAGCCTGTAGGGAGGAGTCCGTTTTAGTTGTCACAATGGAGCAAAAGATTGGGACGAAGGCTGATCGGCAAAAATGCACTTCGAAGGAATGCCTCTGGCTGACGGGGGGGCACTGCATTTTATTGTTCATACACACGATCGGCGCGGCAACAAGGCGTTAGTTGCCACAGAAACTCAGATAAGTTATCTACAGGCTCTTCATACAGGAGTGTGTAAGATTCGTGAGTTTTTTCGCGTGATGATTTGGCTCAAAGCTTGTTCGCCAAAAGTGCGGGCAAGGGGCAAGCGTCTGCAATATCTTTGGGGCCCCCGATGCTACACGGAACATTGAAAGATAAGTTTTGCTGGTCTGCGCGTTGAGTCCACCATGGCCTTAGCCGACAAGGAAGAGTAAGCAACCCCTTCTTGTTAAGTTTTTTAGATTTAAGTGAAGAGCGTTAGGAGCTGTTGCCGGCGTTTCTGTGTAGATATAATATTCGCAGCCCTAGCAACGTTTTCTTAGTTAAGGAACGAACCTTTTTCTGGGATCTCATAGCCTTAGCATAGAATTGGGAAGCGAAGGGCGTTCTCTCATGTCCTTAGTGAATGATCGGCTAAATTTACCGAAGCGCCTGGGATCAGCGTAGTTTGAGGAAAAATATATTTAACCCGAATTTATGACGATTGCTTCTGGGATCATAGGTTTACTGGATGAAGCGGGTCTTCAAAGTACTTGCTGTCAGACCGTGCTGTTTCAGATGACTGAAGATATTTTTTCATCAATGTTTATGAAATACTTACCACTTGTTAAGTAAAACAACTATGCGTCTACAACAAATCAAGAATACATAGTTGTAACATTATGGCTGATCTTGTATCTCAATAATGCATCCATCAGCCCTATCGGCCTACCCGAATGAGTAGTGTATTTCTCATGAAATAACGGTTATATCAACCTCGCTTCAATATCGCAAGCTGTGGAATAAACTGGACATGTTTAAAAAGGAGCCGTCGCCACCACTGATTCTAACGCTTCAATGCATTATAGCTATGGCGCCTTTACTTAGGTCGTGAATGGACGCCAGGTTAAGGCAGACTGTAGGTCGGCTCTGTGATTGCGTTCTATCGAAAGCTTGAAGAGCATGGATAGATCAAATGTCCTGTTCAGTTTTTTTTGTGGCAGTAGTTGGTCGGTAATGTGACGAAAGAAAAATTTTGGAAGGATAAAGCATTTTTTCTGTGCCACAGTTTTTTCCGTGCACAAGTACTCAAGATGTGTGAGGGCGTATCTGAGCCTGTGAAGCCTGTGGATCGTGTGCCTGTGCTTTGGGAAGGAACCTATTGTAGAGCTGTGTACTGATGCACAAATTAAAAAAACACACAAAATTTCTGGTGGTGTCTAGAGCATACATGCTCGCCGTAGAAATTTGTCGGGCTTGAGGATTGGCAAAAATAGCTACGCAAATCTCTACGGCGATAGACGTGGATAGTGTTTTGAGTCAAGTATAAAGAAGGTGCGACAGACCCGTGTGCTCAAATAATCAGAAATGGAAAGTACGCAACCGTTTATAATGACCAGGAATGGACGGAACAAGGGAGATGCCTGGTAAGGTTTCTGAGTTGTAACTAGGGCTATGAAAAAAAAAATTGCCGGTATGTGCATGGGGTTATAGCCTCAGTTTAATGTCTTACAATGTTTACTTCAACTTACCGATTCACAGCTTCACGTTTGGCTTAAGAGGGGGGAAAGGGTTCGGTTACGGTTACTGAACTTTAGGCTGGACGTTAGAAAACATAGAGAATACCATTTTACACAGTGGCCTACGGTAATGACTAAAATGAGTTGCACGAATCACCGATTCCCTTCCAAGCATCTGTGAAATTGAGCAGGGAAGACGTCGGCATAACAAAACATCAGCGAACAAAGTACGAGACGAAAGGAGGGACTGACAGAACAGCGGTGAAATCTAACCAGATTGCTTTGGAAGTAACACTGCTGAATTCAGACTTAAATCTCCCACGTGCCGCAAACTCCAAATGTACAGTCAGGCTCACTGGAATTTCTACGGATTCTCAGTATATTTTATCGGAATGCCGTCAGGATTCTGCGCTACGTGGGTAACTGGATGGTCATATTAACTTCGTTTCTTCGAAAATTAACCAGTTGAAAGTGGGTTTCTTCTTTTCTTTTACAACTGTTTCCGGTTTTACGTGTGCTGATTACAGTCGAAGACGACAAACACTGATTCCTGCAACTCACACCGCTGAAACCCCTGCGCAAAACAGTCAAGACCCGCTGACGAACAGCTACATAATCATCTAAAGGAAATCACAAGGAACAAGAGTACAGCACTTATCTCCTTCACTTCTTATACAACTGCCTCCCTGTAAGTGCATGACCATCAGCATAATAGTTTTACGCAGGAATCCCCTCCAAACCACGTCATTATAATGGCTCCCGCAACCTGTCATTCAAACGCAGTTCGAAAAAGCATCTTGCAGTAAAGGTGTCTGGGTGAATACATGCAGCGAATACACCAGAAGGCGTAGCCAGGGGGGTTGGGGGGTTAAGTATCAGAAAACACGCCCTCAATTATCTAAGTAGCGCATCCCCTTCTCTTTTTGGCGTTGTTTTCCGGGGGTGCTATATACACATTTAAGGAATATATAGAATAAGATGAGAAAACTAGAAAAGATGTCGTGTGAACGCAGGTTATCTATATGTTATTTTCTTACAAGTGCAGAAAACACCAGCCGAAAAATATTTTGGCAACGCCTCTGGGAGGGGATTATGAATTTGTGTTTTCTTGTCAGGAAGTGTTGGACTTCAGTCGTACGGGACCTTGAATAACTTATCAATACTTGGAGGCCTAAAATGGTATAGATGCGAGAGTCTTGCACAGTTATCGGCGGTTCAGGGGTTTGAACATCGGGCTCTGTGTTTTGAAGACGAGTTTTGAATCCGCGGTCCCAAAGAAGAGTAAGCGGGGTTTTCTATTACAATTTTGTTGTTTTATAAAGAAGATCAGGAATTATCACCGAGAATGTCTGACTATATGATATCAAAGCTAGTAATACAATGGTGCTCTCGATGCGATTTCTTCGCAAGCAATGAGGCACCTGAATGGATATTTGGATGCCTCAACTGAGTACCAAGAAAATTCAACCTTTTTTATTTTTAAGGTGGCCCAATTCTTGAAAGGCTGAGTGGTGTAGTAGTATGAGTGAGTTTAAAATAAATTCGTATAATTGAAATGTATTAAAACACAAGTGTCATAAAAGCTTCCACATAACGCGAGACGGGTGCCGAAAAATAGCCACGAACAGTGGAAATATCCAGTACTATAAAGAGAAGTCCCCGACGTACTGATTACTCACTGTTTCATAAGCGGCAAGACGAAGAGCCTGGAACTAGAGACTTGAAATTTTGGCAGCAAACTTTCTACTTGCCATGTCTGTAGTACGTCCTTGATGTTCGGAAATTGTACTCCTAACAGTGCGAACGGGGAAAACCGTTATCGCATATTCGTGATTGTCGCGACGGAATCGAAGTGTTTTTCGGGGATATCTGTAGCCCACAAGAATACCTCGAAGGTAATATCAGGGTTTCGCCCTAACCACCCGTATGGCGTAAGTCAGCGTAGGGAAACATATTGCGAGCTTGAAATCACTTTTATATACTTCGGACGGATTGATATATGAAATTACTTTTGGGATAAGTATCGCTCATACGAATGCACATAAACAATTTCAAAGATTTCACCATCTGACGAATCGAAAAGGCGCGAAGATAATTTTTATATTGCACCCCTAGCACACTAAAAATGCCTTGGCCAAACTGCTGGACACAGATGCTTGAAAGGAAGGGAGTGATCTCCTACCATGCTGTAGATATCCGTTATTGCTGAGCATTTAAAAAAGTGTAGCACTGAGAGAGTGAGAAGGATAAACATATTTTTTCATGAATTGCTGCATATATGGCAGGCGCGCTCACATATTGAACTGGATTTCGCTGATATAGGTTGCCGGTTGGAATGTGTAAAAACTTATTTACAGAGTTTTGCCCAACCAACCCCTGACAGCAATATTTTTGGGTTTGTAGGAAATGCATGTTTTACGAACTTATTATACGTCTTCAGCCCGTTGTAGCTCCATCTTTGGCTTAGACACTTATCCGCATAAATGTTGAAACCCCAAATTTAGGATTTTGTCCTAGCAAACATTAAAAGCGTAACTGCTATTTAAAAACTAATTCAACTATGACAAAGTTAAAATGGCTTACATATCATATCGCCATCCTAAAACAAAACGTTAGTGTGGCACACTTGAATTGCTGTTGGAGATTTATATTATGAGGTAGAAGCTGAATTAGGGATCTCAATCTTACCCCTTCGGCCAAACCGTAAAATTGGCTGCAGGAGGATATCCCCAATGATGTATAACTGCACAGTAAAACTGGTTAGGACAAGTAACCAGTAACTCGACATGTGTTACACTCATTGGTGTACTGGGCCGTACGGGCGTTGCGAGAGTATACCACTAGTTTGTTGTAAATGTATGGCTCATAGTTAGCAACGGCAAATACGAAGACAAAAGGTACCATGCGAACATGGTTGTTTGAGCGAAGTCGTAAATGTTTTCGGCATAGTTAGAATTTAACACGACTTCTAGCTGTTTTCTAAAACCACATTGGCTCCGTGTGGGGGCGATGTCTTTACCGCCGGCGGGATTTCCAAATTGTGTACAACTCAGCCGTCAGCTGACTAATCATGACAAGTGACGAAAAACTGAAAAACATTGTATATATAACGTGTTAAAATACATACCCTTTGCTGCACTGTTCACACACGGAAATCGCATGGTACAGCCAGTACGTTTTGTAATAAAGTTACTAACGCAAGGATCAATGCATGCCCTTTAGAGAAAACGGAAGAGGTAACAACGCTACTTACGGTGCCGGCTACATTATGTGTGTTCGTCATACTTCTTTTTTCAAAGAAGCAGTGGAATTTGGGTTGTTCATAGAAACCTTTATAGTTTCTTTTGGAGACAGGAAGGGTCGTTGGGGATAATCATGTTTCCTTCTGCACCTTAAACTACAACTTTACTGCAGTGACGCAGTGTTAAGAGTCGAGAGGAGATGGACCAACGAACGATTAGTAGCTTTTCAGATATCAGACATCAGATCACCTAAATTTTCAGCTTTGCATCGAAAGGGCAAAACTGCAGAAGGTGTTGCAACACCTGACGGAGGGCAGCCGTCCTTGAAAAAACAACGAACACCAAATACAAAAACACAAACTACAGAAATACAAAATAACAACACAAGTAAAACGAAAAATGAAACGATAACTGTCTACATAGTCACCTTGAAAACGTAAAATCAGAACAAAGGACCTAAAGTAAAAATCTTGGCAACATTAAAAATAAAAGAAACTGTACAAGTCCGAGCCAGTCAGCATTGAACATACTTTGGATCTCAGACCATTAAGACAGCAGGGCAAGGGTAATTTTATTATGACAAACCAATAGTACTATCTCAGGTATAATGAGCACATGCTTCGTGAAAACAGCTGAAGTGGAAGTTATTTCCCCGTAAAACCAAACAAGACTGGAAACTGGGTTCATTGTGTGAGCTGTGACCTTCTTTGGCACATCACCCGTTACTACCCCCAACGTACTCATGACACTCTTTTTAATTAAGTCTTTCACTCCCTTATACCGGTGCTATTATTCAAGAGTAAATATTAAGATAAAGTCGTATCTATCACGTCGCTCATTGGTCTTTGCTTCTCTGCTAGGTCTTGCACTAGACCTGATTGATATTGACTTTAGGAGGACCGATTGGCTACGGGGGACAGAATCGAGTGCTTGATGTTTCCGTGTAGTTATATGGGACTCCTAGACCGGCGGTAGCCAGTAGACTTCCTGCGGACTATCCAGATTGGACGACAACAAAAAGAAGTGGTGTCTACCCCATTCTGTGCTCTCCGGAGTTTACTTTGTGAACTGAAGGTGCAGGGTTATAGTTAAACGTGATTATACTGGTGTGCACCGACGATCGCGATGCTGCCCGCGGGCAACCGCGGAAGCCGCCCAGCCTCCCTCGCCCACCCGCAGCACCGTTGACATGCAAGCTGGGTCCGCTCTTGGGGCGCTAGGCCTACCGCCGACTCCTGGGCCTCCGGAAGGATTGCTGGCGCAGCAACCAACAAATGCGTCGCCTGCAGGGACTGCACCGCAAGAGTGTGAGTGCGGCCACATGCGCTAACATCGAAGGGTGTCATGGACCATGATGCAGCTCGATCTCGTTCTATCTCCTCTGAGTCCCTCAACACGTGATTTAGTAGAGTATGCCAACAATGACACACCGCCTTCTCCTCCGAAGACGACAAATTTCAACTTCTGTTCCACCCAAACGCGGCGTCGAGCCGCAAAAAAATGTCTCTTGTTATCCAGACCACAGTGTGATTGCGACTCCCTCGAAGCATGGGCTTACTGGATTCTGAAGCCCGTGGACGGCACCGAAATATTCACGTGCTTCAAACCTTTGGCACTAAAGAACAGCATAGAATCAAAGGTACCAGATGGGGTCTTGCAGCTACGGCCAAATTATAGGCTAAACCTACTCGCTATCCGTACAAGAAACACTGCTCTTACGGAACACCTCCTGAAGATAACTGCCATCGGACACATACCTGTGCGCACCTACGAGCCCCGCCCAGAGAACTCTGCTCATGGAGTCATCAGAGGTGGCCACAAGAGATTTCAGATTCTGAACTTCATGACAACTTGTGGGAGCGAACACCAGTTCGATCTTCGCGGCGTCTGGGAACCTCGGAGGTAGTGCAAATTGTATTTGCTGCTGACACGAGACCAGACTATGTAATCTTGGGCTATACTCGATACCAAGTGCACGACTATTCGGAAAAGCAGACACAGTGCAGCCGCTGTCAGTGCTTTGGCCATATCGCAGCGACATGTACCCGGAGTTGAGTTGCCACGCGCTGTGGGAGAGATCATGACCTTGCGGCATGTAAGTCTGCTGAAAAACTATGTGCGAACTGTGGCAAAAATCCCCCCCCGATTTCCCTTACTGCCTTACGTAACAGAAAGGGAAATGGATGTGTAGGTACAAGAGCGAGACCTAGGTTTGACTACAACGATGCGAAAGCGGCGGTCTTATCTAAAAAAACGCTCTGCGAAGCGGAACGCGAGCAAACTTCAGACAAAGGAGTCAAGTTAGCCAGTGTATGAGGACATGGACTTTGACATCATTGACTTTCGCCGCTACAACCCCAGTCGTCAGAGCAAGTTCCCGCACAGTTCCGCTAAGCCCGCAGGCCCACAGCCGCCTGCCTTCAAAAGCTCCAACCAAATGCGCATGGGTGGTCAACAGAGAGCTGTCGGCAAATCAAGCTCTCTATTTCTTACGCTCATTGGAGGTTGTGCGTTCAACCCTGTGGCCTTTTTGACTCCTGTGGCTCAAGCCATTTTAACCCTCCTAAACACCATTACTCCGCTCTTACTGGAATGGCTGTAAACCATCTCGGGAGCACCGAATCAGTGCGCATGCAAACTCTTCGAAATCGGGCAACAGTGCTTCAGTGGAATGCCTGTGGCCTGCAGTCCCGCTTGTCCGACCTCCGGCAGCAAGTTAACAAGCATAAATTCCCGGTCAATCAGAATCCCGGTCATTCGTCTTCGGGGTACACACTGCATCTGTCTTCGACAAGCTGCGACCAGACTGCATCCGATTTCGCAGGACTGACTTTTGTGCTTCACAATGTCGCACAAGACGCATCCAACGAATATATTCCAGCCTTATAAAGAATGGCCGTGCAACCTTCCCCATAATAACCGGGGACGTCCCACCACGGGTCAACACGAAGCACCGAAGAGATTTTGTCCACACACTGCATCACAGGTGATTTCAACGCACACCACCAGCTTGCACAAAAAGTACGTCAAGGGGAAGAGTTACTCCTGCCAGCGAGCGGGCCTGGATGTGTTACACTGGCATGCCGCACATTTTTCCGCGGCAAAACTTCAAGTGTGTTGTATGTCACTATGGCTCTGCTTCCCTGAGCCGTTTCCGTCAGGACCACGTGCCCACATAACCATATTGAAGGAATTTGTGAAGGTATACTGTGTGAACTCACCAAAACCTATAGAAGATAATCTGGAGCCTTATCAACAGCGAGGAAGCCATTGGTCAGGCGAATCAGAATCAACGGCAAAGTCTACTTCCAAAGCCATGCTCTTCATTTCAGCAATAAAGCTATGAACATCTTCGCCGAAAAACCTTGCGCTATGAAACATTCCCCATAACCATGCCAGATGCGTCAGAAGCACATGACCACGCTTGCCAAAAACCGCTGGGCCCAGTTTTGTTCAAAATACATCCACGCGAGCCACTGACACGCATATGGCAGGTGCTCCGCAGCCTGAGAGGCCCACCCAGTTATATTCACCCATTTTCTTCAGTAGCCCTCAAGCGTGGAGTCAGTGAAGTAGATGTTCACAAGAATTTTGCTGCAACACCGCTCCCCAAGCCCTTCTCTCCCGTTCATGCTCACAGGTGATTGCCTTTACCATCAATGAGCATGTTAAACGGGGGCTGATGGAGTTAGCTCTCGACCTCTCCGCAACAAGCCTCTTCAGCAGTTGCCAGTATATACAACGTATCGTGGCAGACTGGCTAAGTTGAGGCAAGCTGCAAGATTGTTTGCTTGGTACCGGTTCCCAAGCCGAGAAAATGCCCCACAGACATAAACTCTTACCGACCAATTGCTCTATTAAGCTGCATTGGAAGCAATGGAAAAAATGGTACTACAGCGGCTTGTCTGGGTCCTCGAAAACAGGAATGTCTACCCGCCAGAGATGTCAGGATACAGGCAAGTAAGGAGTAGCATTGACAATGTGACCGCTTTGGTAACAGATGTTCGTGCACAAAAGGCTGCGAAAAGGTTCACTATTGCTGTCTTCATAGATATAAAGACAGCATTTGACAGTGTTGCCCACGAAGCAATTCGAAGGGAGGGGGCGTTTGCAGGACTGCGAGGCGCAATGCAAGCCTGGATCCGTGATTTCCTAAAGGATCGGTATGTCTACATGGCAAGCAAAGACTCTGACACGACACGACATGCCATCAAGCAAGGTGTCCCACGAGGTGGTGTTCTGATCCCGGCACTGTTTAGCATATACCTCATCCGCATCACAAAAGTATTACCTCTAGGAGTTCACATCTCGCTGTATGCTGACGAAATCTGCATCTGGGCTTCAGGCCGGCACCGCAGAAACATACGAGCAAAAGTGCAGAAGGCTCTGTTCACCATTGAAAAATACCTCAGCAGCTGCGGGCTGATTCCTAGTCTTGAGAAGTGCGCTGCCATAGCATTCACCAAGCGCGATGTATCTCGATACCCACTGCAGATAAATGGCTTGCAGATACCCTATGTTTGCAATCACAAATTTCTAGGCATTACAATTCACCGCTCGTTGTCCTGGACTCCCCATATCAGGCGGCTAAAGGAGCGACTCCTTTCATTCATTCACGTTTGGCGGGTGATAACAGGAAACACCTGGTGCTGCTCAGTGTCAGCACTGTTGCTACTCTACAGAGCGCTTTTTTGTAGGCCTTTTGCGATATAGGCCTCCGGCTCTACATGCTGTGTCCCGGAAGAACTTGAAGGTAATCGAAGGCTTGCAAGGTCGAGTACTGCGAGCATGCCTTGGCCTTCCAAAATGCACCTCCACAATTGGTACCTCATGTGAGACAAGGTGCTTTTCTGCGACCATTCTTCGTTCACAAGAATTGCTCCGTACTTGCCTTCGACATGTTTCTCGATGCTTTTCTCGTCCACTGGCTGCCACTTGTGCGTCTGGCATGGTGCACGTCCTGCGGTCTAACTACCTCCGAATCAAGCTGCCTGCTACTCCACTGTGGTTGTACGTGGCATGGGTTGTGTGTACCACTGTACCTGGAATATGCAAAAAGTCGTCTATGCCCGCCTCTGCCTTTACATATTTTTTCTGGGGCATATCCAAATCCGTTACGCAGACCACATCCAAGTGTTCACGGATGGATCCGTGACTTCGGCCTCTTCAGCAATCGGCGTATGGATTCTGTCAGTGGGACGGTCCATTAAAGGAAAGCTTAGCCGCATGACATAATCCACTGCCACTGAGCTAGCAGCTGTGAGAGCAGCACTTCTTTACATAAGCGGAAGTCCTGCTCGGCGGTGGGTAATTCTTTCCGATTCCCGGCCAGGCTTGCAACTACTTAATAAGCCGCCTGACGGTCGCAATCAACTTGTAGGCGGCATGAATGAAATATTTTAAAGTGCGGTGCGCGAAGGACATGAAATTTTTCTTCAGTGGATACCAGGGCATTCTGGTTTAACGGGCTACAAGATCTCCAATGAGATCGCTAAAGAAGCCCACGACCTCATCTGCACCGCTGGAATCCCGTTTTCCAACGAGGATAGCAAAGCAACTGCAATCGACCTTGGATGGCAACTCCAGCTGCCGGCTTTGCAGGATCCTCTGAGAAGTTATGCGCCTCTTCATTCTATAGACCCTGAAGATTTCCGGTATTGACAGGGTCTGCCAAAGCGCACTGAAGGCATGATACACCGGCTGCGACTTAGCGTTGCATTCACCCGAAGCTTCTTGTTTAAGCTGGGCTGGGTAGAGTCGCCATTGTGTGCAGTGTGCTCTACGACCGACAACATCAGGCACATTTTTAAGCCACGGCCCGCGATATACCAGTCTGGGGCAACAGCATCAAATGCACATGGGCGACTACGATGCGGAGGTCCTTTAGAATTCTTACACTTCCTTTGACCCTGGTGAAATCCTGATGAGGCAGTGCTGGGAACAAACACTCTGCTTACTTTTCTTGCGGAAACAAGGCTAGAAGAGGTTCTGTGAACCCTCTGAGCATATACATTTTGTATATGTGTGCATTTCCACTCCCCCTCTACTTCCTTTCTTTCCTTTCCTTTTCTTTTTCTGTCGATTTTCCGCTGTCACCTCACTGAATTCACCCCATCTGGAGTAGCAGGCCCTACAGTTAGTGGGGCTGACCTCTTCAGCTTTCATTTAAAGTTCGTTTTCTCTCTCTCTCTCTCTCTCTCTCTCTCTCTCTCTCTCTCTCTCTCTCTCTCTCTCTCTCGCAGAACTGATTTATACAGGAGGCACATTATTACGGTGCACCTAAATTTCGCGCTTCACACCATTTTTCAGCGTTGTTTCCTCAGCAATGCACAAGGACCGAATTTGTCTTGTAATTTGTTTTTCTGCTAGAGAACCGGTCCTAGACTTTTTATAGGTAGTGCAAAGCTCGTCACCATTATTCTTTGGCTGCTGTAACAGTTTCGATTCAATCAGCGTTTTTAATGCATTACCCTTGTGTGCTTAATGTTCGTTTCGCAAACCGAAAGCATATGAATAAAAAAAGTGCCGTATATTCGCAGCGCTGTTTTCCATCTGTTGCTCATCGGTGAATCCAGGGTTGGAAAGTCAAGCCTGCTGACGAGGTTTGTGGTAAGGATATTTCAAACGATTGTATTAAAGGAGGAGATACCCTCGTGCTGCCCTCAAAGCCGCAATGAATAATTTTTACAATGTTTAAATTTTGTATATAAAACAGCCTTATTTCTACATGCAGGAAAGGCAAGTATTCAAGTTAGAAACTCCTCCGTGAAAGGGTCTTAAATTATACCAATGTGATTTAGCTTGGCGCTGCAAGCAAGATTATGTTCCATATTGTTTTTTTTTGGGCAGCTTTTTTCCCCAGTATTAAAAAAAACACTTTATTCGGCTTCATCGAACCGAATACACCAGATATACTATATCGCCTTTCCATACCGTCCAGTAAAAATTCGATATTTGTAATAAATGGAAATAAGCTGCTAAACACACGATTCAACCTCAAAACAAATAAATGTAGTTTTTAAATATAGAACAGAAATGCCAAACCTTGCTGCGCAAAAAAGGTAAAACTTAGTGAGGCGTTTTACAAAGGATATTGAATAATGGAACCAAAGTTTATAAAATAATAAAGCGCTTATGAAACCTTAAAAATCATTGAACTCTTTTAAAAGTCGAAGCTGCGTAATCTGCCTAGAGTGTTCCTTGGTGTCTTATTTGTGCCGGTAAAAACTGTTTGTTATATAATAGCATTTTTTCTCTTTTCAGCAGGGCACTTACAAAGAATCTTATTCGCCCACCAGTGCAGTTGATTTCGTAAGCCATTCAGTTGCTTTTACCTTACAAGTGCTCATCTGTTGACATGCATACATGCAATGCTTACTGCTTAGAATTATGGTATCGCACACAGGTGAATTTTGGACCTGGATACGTGGTTAAATAGGCTTTCTGAATATTGTATTACGCATGCCGCAGTTCGCAATGAAAACATAGGGAAAGAGCCTAAGAGTTCCAAGGGTCTGTTCAAACTATAGAGCCGCTACAGATGACTCTCGTAGAACATAAAACACAACCGATACACCTGTTGGTCTTGAATTTTTAATTGGTTTAATAGCTTCAGGGAGGAAACTGAGATTGATGGAATAAAATTAAATATGATCCAAAACAATTAAACTTCCTGTTGGGCAAAAAAGCGACTTTGTTGTGATTGTCCCCCACATAAAATGTTTTTAAATAGTGTTATAGAAAAAAGAAATACAGTTTGCTTGAGAAGTGAAACCGGTTTTTCAACGTAAGGCCCGTGTACGTTCCCGCCATGTTACAAGAGCCCGTTGCCATTGGTGGACCACGGTTTAGCCTGTTGCATGCGGTATAAACGTACTACGGCGGGAAAGTTGAATGTAATAGCATTTCGGAAGAACAGGTGCACCACGACCACAGAGAAATCTTGGTTTGGAGAAGCTGTAGCATGATGCAAAGCCAGGCTGCCTCTCGAAGTAATTTCCCCCCAAAGACGAATAAACGAAACCTCAGAAAGAAACTCTGGCATCATGTAGCAGTGAATAAGTGAAACTCTTCCTACGTTTTTCGAGGGAATTCTATTGCCTTCAAAACACGTAAGCAGACTGGAGTCCTCCAAAGAATTTTATTCCTATAAAACGTATGAAATGAAATATGCGAGTCCTCCATTTGCATCCAGCTGACAAGACTTCTCACCGATCTGTTAAAAAAATATTCTAGGACGCAATTCTTTCTAGGTGGAAGAAATTCAAACTCACTTTTATAACGGTAATTGTACTATTAAAAATGTATTTTACTAATGGCAGTGTAAGATTGAATGGCATGCAATATTGGTTGGACAAGAAATTTACAATGTAGTGTAAAAACGGTATGCTGAGATGGCCATTTGCATTTCTCGTTACCGGAAAACTGATGCGGATGTAGAAAGCATGTTGCGTATCCCACAAAGGCATTGCAAAAACTGATGACCCAAAAGTAGTGCTTATAGGTAATACTTCGTTTGCAATAATCGCTCGTCTGGAGTCGCGAACTAGCGTGAAAGGGTAGTACAGATCAAGTTAAATCTTAATTCCAATCACGATTTGCTAGCAACGCTGACTATGATTCTAAGTCCCGTTTTACGTAAGTAACCACTGAGGTAAATCTTATGAACACGTTAAACGACATGGCTCACATTTGTGGTTGAAGTAACGGTAAAAAACAATCACAATAATATTTTCCAAAAATTTCTTATATAACATGCTTTCTATATTAGACTAACCTGCAATATTTTAGGCCAGTTTCTTAGCTAAATATTGCACCGGAGGTGCCCGGTGTAATGAAGGCTCTAAAGCTATTCCTAAGTATTTTTACCTTTCCAACTGGTTCATTGTAATCCGTCCTATTGGTCATCAGCGTGCTCTTAGTCCTTGTTAAGGCGAAGAAGCTTTTTTCGCATCTGTTATGCGACCGTACGCGAAAACGCACTGCAGAAAGCCATCTTTACCCTGCGAGAAGGCACATAATGATGATATTGGAACAAAGCCACATCGACACACTCAAATGAAAAATAAAAAGGCTTCCCGTGGTCAGAGCCCTACATCGGTCCCTCAAGTTATGAAGCTGACGTCTATCCTATAGCGCCATTCCGACTGGTTCGGGTAAGCGTAAATTCTAAACTGTGATTTCACTCATGTTGCATGAGAGAAAGCTCGGTTTTTAAGCATCTTTTTCGCAATTAAAAAAGGGGATTTGATTTTTCAGGCTCTTCAATCTGCTTTCTTCTTGCTTGCGCTGCTTCTAGTTATAAAAAAAGTTGTCTTTGATGTTCAGTGAGGGTTTATTGGTGCCGTACCACTTAGTCTGTAGTGTAAATGTTTATTTCGAAGTGAAGCAACTTTGCTTGAGAACGAATGTGACGTGGCAGGAGCAGTATTATCTGAATAAATTGTTTTCTGCTTAAATGAAGGATAATACGAATACATGGTGTCAAAAGTAGTTGAAGCTGGGTTTTATTCGGACAGGTTTACTTTAGGGTACAAAGGTAAAAGGCTGATGTATTCTGCCTGACAGCGGCCTACTGACCCTACAGCGTTGCACATCATGGCGGATGACAGGGGAGAACAAAATACAATAGAAAAAATAAAAAAAATGTCAAAAGCAACAACGTCTTACATTCGACTATAAAAATCCATTCTCAGCATTTGCGGTGATTAAAATGCACGCAGAAAATGAAGAAAGAATGATGCCACCGGTTCAAGGTGACAAAAAGACTAAAAAAGGCTACATAAAGAACATCGAGTGTAATACAGCAGCAGTAAATTAGAGACATAGCACATAAATTGTTTCCTTGACAACAGTGCACCTTTAAAAACAATGTAAGCCAAAAAATTTCGCTTTATAGTCCATTTAGGTTTTAATAGAGAGTTAAATTGAAAAATTATATCGAATATGATCTGTTTTTTGTTAAGAAAACAGGGTAATATATTCTCTAGTTTTGGGGCACCATAGTTTGTTCGAATAAATGTGGTCTCAGGAACCCCCTGTGGCAGATTGCAACGGGTGCTAACTGGAGTTTAGGAATAAAGAAACAGTTCGTCTCTGCTCATTTCGGCGCGGGTATGAACAGCAAGCTTAAGCTCAAACAATTGTGTAGGCGTAAGCAAGTTGTGTTTTGAAAACAACGGAATCGAGTGGTGGAGCTGAGCAGTCTAAT